>CAJDSM010024506.1:0-23129 GCA_903981925.1 Ostrea lurida | reverse complement strand
TACTAATTCTGTATACCACAGTCTACTGTCTTTGCCAAATGTACGTCGAGTCAGAAGACCATTCGTCCAAGAACGTGTATAGAAAGCAGAATAGCTACGCGGAGGGTTATATGCACCTATGCGACTTTGTAAATTGGGTACGGTCTATCTACGCATAAATCATGAGGTGACGTACCTAAGGCGTTAAGGGTTTTATGATATCGTCAATGATCTCTCCGAATGCTTGACAATTTGCACCCCCCTATGAGACCCGCCAGCCACCGCACCATTTTTTGTTTTAGATATATCAGAATAAGATTCAGACTATTAGTTATTGGAGTACTCCCTGTTAACGAATATTACTGCGATGATGCTACAGAGATTAAACGAGGTTCTTATTTTTTGTTATGAGCGATATTCCTCACCAGCTAGATGTGCACTAATAATTTGAAGAGCTATGTTAACTGACCCAGACTCATGAGGATTTATGCTTCGCCACTTTTAAATCACTGGCTGGGCAACCACCACTCATAAATCTCCAAAATATGCAAGAGTGATGAATTATTACTTATGACACTTTCTAAAGATTATTTTATAATTAAATTCGAGTGTTTTACATGACTTCTGTCGGCGACCTTTAAGTGGGAGACGAGTTTGCAGGCAAAACATTAGAGGCAATCAAGTGGGCACTAGAGCTGAATCCTTGTTGTCTCTGTCCTAAAACTTCATTTCATAAGCATGAGGGGATGTGTCAGGCTGTTGTAGCATTGGAAGCTAAAATGCTCATTGGTAAAATGTATGGAACATTCGGGCTAACACTTGCTTGGGGTCTGGCACACTTCCTAGTGTCGGTCCACCTCTACCTCTATAAAAAGGAGGAGAGGCTACAGTCTGGTCAGGAAAAATGCGAAACCGGTAGCACAGCCAGAGACAGGGTGTGACAGCGTGCCAGCTTGTAGCCTGCCACCAGCGTGTGTTAAGCATGGGTTTTCGATTGGACGCGCTACAATAGCGAGGCCACTAGTTTGCCCGTTTGTTTATGGTTCAACCTATTTAAGTGTCATTCCTTGTTTCTTACAAAAAATTATTCGGCCAGTTTATCTCCTACTTGTAATATTGTTTTACATGTGTTTTATCCTAATAAAATTGTGAAAGGTTAAAGTTGGTGTTGGTCATTGTTGGAAGTGAATGATATGACTTGGGGTCTGTATAGTGATGTGGTGCCAAGGGATGAATCATTGGGCCACAATCGTTCAAATTAAATCCACGAAATCACGAAATTACATCCCCATGAACCAGAAAAAAATTAGCAAAATTGGCCCCCACGAATTTAAATGATTTTACAGTATGTTCCTTGGACAAGTTGATGCCCACCTTCAAAATAGCCCTCTGACGACAGGCAAATTAATTTCCACCTGAGCCAGACTGTATTTCTGATTAGCTGTAGCTAATTGGGTTTGTTGCACACTTCAAAACCAGGATGCCTGAGCTCAATTATCAACATTAGCACCACAGCCTATAACAGTAGAAGTGGACCCAATCAAAAAACTCAAAATGGCGGCTTTTCAGGCGGCCATTTTAAAATGAATGCGGCAAAACTAATAATAAATCAGATTTTTTTTTAAAACATTGACTAAAATTGATGAATTTTGTAGATATATTACATGTACATACAATTTTTTATCATAAAAAATGTCCGAAAGGTATATAACAGGCANCATAATCCGTGTGTGGGTCCCGTTACACAGGCAACCATCTTGAATAGCAGCCATCTTGGAAGCCGATATTTTTTCGGTACCTTAACAGTGATAATATCCATATGTGCATCTGTGTTACATGCATCTAGGCCGTGCACAAAACTCTAGCGTGGCCTGCGTCAGTTAGGTTTAAGGGCAAGTCATTCCAAGAGTGAATCGCACCCAACTATTACATTCCCCCCGTTTTCTCCGAAAGGATGGGATCCATAACCTAAACCGGATTGAACGGGGAAATAAGAGTACCAGTGACACTCCTTCAGGGCAAAACAAGGTAGGCAGGGCCAAAGTCCATCAAAGAAAAGCAACAAAGAAACACAAGTGCCGCGCCTTAGTATGATAGTCGGGACAGTCTGATCGTGTCCAGAAAGCGCAATCATCCACCATTCTGCCGCCACGTACGTCCAACATTCTTCGCAAGCCAAGTGTCCGATTTTCGCTACTGTTCATCTCCCCCTTGGCAGATTTATGCGAGTTCAATATCGCGCTTTGACTTCCCAAGGCATCCAATCAAATCGCGCCATTCATACCGTTCGGTTTGAGTTTCACACACCGCTTTGATGCCATCTACTTGATTTTGTCTTAAAAACTGTATACCAAATTTTCTTCAATGTCTTTTCTTTGTCATCCGTCAACTCCAGTTGTAAACATACACACAGACTAGAATCTGATGCCTAGCTTTTGTTTCCGTCAAGAGAGCGATAACTCGCATTGTCCGTTAGATGGCAATTTCAGTCGCGACTAAATCTGCCAAGGGGGAGATGGCAGTAGCGAATCGGACACTTGGCTTGCGAAGATGGGGGAACCCTGGTTATCTGGGTACTCAACATCCCTAGCCCATTCCACCATATGGCCTTGCAGATACCCTCTGGGCTGTCCCTCAGCCTCCAGAGTCTGATTGCCCAATCAATGTCCTGCGGTGTGATTTCCTAATCAATGTCCTGCGGTGTCAAGACCCATAGGGGTTATCCCACAAACTTCCCTCTCTAAGGACATGGCGCTCAAACTCAACAATAGCAGCCTTTACAATTCCTTTTTGCAATGTCGCAATATCCAAGGGACTAACCAGGCAGATCCTAGAGGAATTCCACTAGCATGGTAAGTGCGATATATCAGTAGAATCTCAGAGAGCCTCCGGATGCTAAGTTCCACCAAGCATACAATCTGCCAACTCCCTGTCGAAGTGGAGAGGGCATAAGGCTACGGAAATGTTATGGACACATCTGAGGCAACATCACTCCAGCCTCGTCCTGGGATTTTGCTCTGCCAAACTTCTCTCCCTCATGGAGAGAGTGCCATGCTCCAGACCTAATTTGCCTTGCACCCTCGCAGGAAGCCTACATTAAGCAACATGACGTCCTTCACGGGAGCCACATACAGGTCCAACTATTGAACATTCTCCCCCACTTGGATAGAGAATGGGCCCGCAATAAATCCACTCAGTCCCCAGTATGCTAATTTCTGTCCAAGTATCCACCACAGGCTCTGCAGGTAGATCCTGAACCCGTAATTGCACTGCATATCTCGTTGAGTGCCTCACCAGCTGGCCAGTGGGGATGCACCGATCGCCTTCCGCTGGATCTCTAGGACATTCTCCACGAGCCCACTCATCCTTGGTGATTAAACTTCAGTTCAACCTCCGGGCTGCTACCAGCCAACCACAATCCGATTCATATCTTCTCTGCTGTCCTCTGAAAAAGTGAGTGTATTAAAACGCACACGCCTGTACAAATGTATTTCCTCCGGCGCCCTGGTTTCACGTGTCCTGGGTGTCTGATCTTGGTCTGCCTCTGCGCCTCCAGGAGACGGTACAATCTTCCAAGAAGCACGCCAGTTGATTCTTTGCAGCGAGAAGGCTTTTCCGGGTATTAGACCTATCATTGGCTCCATACGACGACATAGAAACACTCTTAAATTTAATATTGGGACTTTAGAGCGATGCTGGGACTTGGGTCGTTCCTACTAGACGCTGCTGTCATGTCCTTGTTTACTTCCTGACTTATGGTGCCAGGGCACTCAATACAGAAATCCCCAGCTTTGCCGCACTTAAAACAAGTCGGAGGAAGTTCGATCTGGAGCATGGTGCCGATGGAGAACACCCTTGCGAACATTTACAGTCCCTCCGAGCAGCTTCAATGCGTTGTATTCTGTCCAACAACTCTCCGAGAATGTTCCTGGAGTCCAGGTCTAGCGAAGGGTCCCTTGACGCTACCCCCACTTGGCGTTCTTTCAGCTTTTGGAGACTGCTGGAATTACTGCATCTGATCAACACAGGCTGTTTTGGGCCTAAGTTTTGGGCTGCCCATCCAGAGCATAAAACCCTGCAACACGGTCCTCTGTTCCATAACACAACCGTATCAATGCTTGGGGATAAACATACTTGTAAGGTAGAGTCGGGAATGCCCGAGTTACCAAATTGAGTATGTGCTCTGCCCACTCTTTCAAAGTCTCACTACTTGATTGGGTGGCCTACTGCTAGTTCAGCTGGTGAGATCTGTTTGGTGCTGAGGAACAAAACCTCTCGTCGAATTTCCCCAGGTTTTCTCCAAGACTGAGGTTAGGTGAGTTCTCCAGTAGCAGCGTGTTATAGTCACTGGCGGCTCCTTCCAGAGAGAACCAGAAGTGATCATGTTGCTCATCTTCTGTCCACTGGAGACGGCGGGCCAGCCTCACGAACTTCATTAAGAACGATTTCCCACTTGCCTTACCATCACAGTGCAGATCCTTGTATCCATCCTTGCGCATCAGTTTCAGAGGAACATAGGCGCTAACTGGTGGCGCTGCCTGTGTGGGGTAAGGTGGGACATAACGTAGTGGGTAGCTGCTGACGAGGAAATTGCTCAGGTGCTGCTGCGCCCGAGCCTAAAGAAATCCTTCCCGGGTTGGGCAGGCTGAGCGTAGTGATGTACATGTACTAGGGCAGTTGCCTGTGATATCTGGGTTCCGCCACAGTACAGGGTAGAAACTGCTGTAGACATGAATGTTCCACCATAAGAGAACGCGGGGTCTCACTTGTTACCTGAGACCCTGTCAAAACACATGTAGACGGATAACCGCCATCCCTAGTCGGTAGTGCTTGAGTGACCATAATCAATGATAAAAAGCAATAAGATAATAATCGTGGAAAATGTAAATGTGTTAAAGCAGCACTAAGCTATCTAGCACTATGCAATTGTGGTGAAAATTGTAACAAAAAGTAAATGTGTAACCATTTCTAATATCATTGATGTTCAAACTGACTTTATTTATCATTTCTTTTACACCTGTTTATGATGCAAATATCAATTGAGCAAGTTTTTGTCTATTCAGATTTTTTTCTTAGATTTCAAGGATTTTCCAAGATGGCCACCTTTGGATATTGATTTTTTTTCTTCAGAATTGATGTTCATATATGAACCCAGAAACAGTACAGTTGTGTGATAAGTTTTACACTGTTAGACTTACGGTATGACTGAGTCGTCCTATAGAGATTGTGACGACATCGTCCTATAGATATTATTACTTGTTAGGTTTCTTATTGACTGTCTACAGCAATATCTCGTGTTGTTCAATTCCATAGAAGGCGAGGTGAAGCCAAGCCTTCTATGGACTCGGACAACCTGACATATTTATGTAAATAGTCAGTAACAAACCTAATAAGCGTTTTGTTTTGTCGAGGACCAAATACAGACGGCACGGTATGACGAAAAGTCGGTTTCAATACTAAAAATACGTAACGTCCGCCATGTTGCCGTCTATATTTTGCTACTCGCCGTCTAAAGAAATTTAGACGACAATCACGTGATGCGTTTCCACCAATGACAGAGCGACATTATATAGTCTGAGGCAAAACAAACACTGTTAGACTTATGACGGCGGCGTCCTATATAATTATGACGTCGTCCTAAAGTTGAATACTGTTAGTATCTATCACATTGAAGTCGAAAACATTTTTTAAAGAATGAACCCTTCCAACCCTAACCCTAGTTGCAGCATAACCCTACCCCTAACCCTAATTCTAACACTAACCCTAACCCTATTTTTTAAGAATGAAAATAATAAAACTTTCTTCAGGAATACAAAATTAAGAGTTGGGCAAACACGTACCCCTGGATACACCAGAGGTGGAATCAGGTGCCTAGGAAGAGTAAGCATCCTCTGTTGACCGCCGGGTCATATCCGCCGTAAGCCCAATTTTGGTTAAATTAAATTCATCATCAAATAGAGATTTGTTTGCATTACTACTGTTTTGAAATACAAATTTATACGTGTATTACGTGAATGAATCTGGACGAATACAACATTAACGATATGATTTGAAAATTCAGTACATTGTATTACCATAGATCTGACTTTGCATAAGAAGCAAAAATAAAAGATACAATTCACAATAGGTTTACACTCTCACGAGTAGAGTCCTAGCGAAATAGTGTGTCGTGGAAATAGTAGCAATTGGTCGACTATTGACATCACGGTAATATGTTGGAGGGGAAGAAAAAGCTTGATATTGATCATATATTTTACAGTTTTCTAAAGAGCAATTCTTATTGCAATCTACCAGAAGTTAAACTCAACTTTATCAAACGTCTTTTCTTTTAAGAATGTGAATGATTAGCCCAGCATCTAATTTATGAGTTGCTAAAGTCACACGGCCTCGTTTTATTCTTGTGAACTGAAATTATTGCTTCCATTAGACTTTGAATTTTTTTTTTAATTTATAGCAGACCTGCAATGTTTAAATTGAAACATGGAAATGTGTGTGTGATGCTGACTTATGATAAAATACCAGATGAAATATGCGTTTCTCAAAGGTATTTTGTCTTTAACCATTAATTAAAAGAAACACGCAGTCTTAATTTATGTCTCGAATTGTTTTTCCTAAATTGACACAGATAACAGTTTCTTGATGTTTGCTCAATTCAAAATACCAAGACACAGAAAAACACCAGAAAAATACATAAATATGATGATTCTACAAACTGATTATTTGACTATTGTAGAACGTTTACCAGTGGAAACAATCTGACTACTGGTATCATCCAAAATCACATTATAATTACCGGCAGAGTATTCATTTTAATGAGTTTTATAGCTTGGTACAGGTATATAGAGATTTTGGTAAGCAAAGCTGTGGTTTTCGTAAGCAAGGCTTGTTCAGGGACCAAACAGTAGCCAGCTGACAATATGGATCGCCAAATACCGTCAAATCATTCTGATTTGCAAATTTCACTTTTCGTGGATTTATAAGTTTTTATGATTTGTTTGTAAGTATTTTCCGTTTTTGCATATTGAAACATCGTATATTTTGGACATTAAATTGAAGGAAGAAAATCACGAGGTATATGTACCTATACGAACTGACCCCCCAACAAAATAGGATTATTCCACGGAATGAATGTTTTTTTTTTTATCTTAATGGACTCGAAGTAAATTTGATCTCTAGTAATTAATTCACGTGAAATCTCAGGGATTTGAAATACACTTTATCTAAACTTCAAAACTTACACAAGTATGACAAAATCATGGTAATATTAAATCAAATTAATATCCTATCATAAGTACTTATTACCGAAATAATTTCAAACCAATGCAAAGAAATGTTCTATCCTAACTTATAACATTGTATTTCTTCAATGATGAGGAGATAGATACATGTAGCACCGTGAGTGAACACCAACAAACGAAACCAATGATTAAAACTGCAGGCATGGACACCGATATTTAAACCTTTCAACGACTAATCATTGCTCACAGTGCAAAACGAATTCATAATTCACAAGTCATTAGAACGTATTAGAGAAGAACACAACATCACATGGGCGTTCTGGAGACTGACTCTCGCCAACTTTTCTGCGCATGCCCATAAAATGTTATAAAAGAATATCAGTAAAATTCGAAAATAGCAATAGGAAAAATGCCCGGAGTGCTCGGCATTTTGTTCCTTTGTTCTGTTGCAGAAGGTAGGGGTATTTTTTTCTTGTAGATTTTAACCTTCGCCAAAGAGGTTGCAATTGAGCTCAGTGGTCATATTTTGTTTACCATAGCAGGAAAAGGAGACTTATAAAAGAAATCATTTAGTTTATCTACTGTTTTAAAAATCGTTAATTTTAGATGGGAATTTAATTTTGTTATTTTCATGGGCAAATAAAAACGACGAAAATAAATCCATGACGAGCTATTTCACTTATTAATAATATAATGAATATATGTGAATGATTTGTAAATCAACGAAAATTAATGTCAACGAATTCATTATTGGAGTCAAAGCCACGGAATTTTAAAACCCACGAAAATAATGATTTTACAGTGTATATGATATCACAGATGCGGTTGAGTATACTCAGTTATAGTTTCTTTACCCAAAAAAATTACGTTTGAACTTAACTGAGAGATCTTGGGTATGAATTCAATTCCATATATTTTACTTGTAAAACCTGAATCTAGTTTTCATTATTTCCAATGGGACGCTCGGGAATTTTTCGCTCATATGGAGGCGTCATCTTTGCCTGTGAAGAGCTTCAAAATTTGGCCCTATGCTTGGCGTGAACAACCTTAGTAAGGAGGGATACTCATCCCGTCACAGGACCGCCCCCCCCCCGCCCCCTTTAATCGCTTCATATGACAAGCAAAGGGACTGAAGATTTATTCTAACCCGGATCCCAGCTATGTCAGTTAAAAAAAACAACCATTTGTACAAGTGTTGTTGAACGTCGATGTATGCGTAAATGACATACAGCATCCTCAAACTATAGAAATGTTTTACGAGTTGAAAAATATACCTTCAAAACATGTTTGAATATGAATGACTGCAACTTTGGTTCATGGTATCTTATGATAAGTTTTCAAATTAAGTTTCGAAGTTTGTCTTGTTCAGATATACTAAATAAAGTGAATATCGAATGTAGCTCAAGGATACCACTATGTCGTAAAACACTTTAAAAGAACTGCGCCACATGTTGGGACTTACGAGATTGATCACTGTTCGTTATCTTTGCATTTTCATGTTACATGAACTATGAAATAATTAGGGTTCATTTCAGGAACTGTTATCGCTAACGAAACGGCGGCCACTTCCCTGCTGGCTAAGGACCTTCTGCAGAGCTACGATCCCAGACTACTGCCAGTGAAGAAATTTGGAGAAAATGTCTCCATTGCAGTCAATATCGCTCTTCGCCAGCTCATCAAACTGGTGCGTGCAATGCACATATTGCTTGAATATTTATGCTAAGATAACGCTGAAGTTCATCACTTGGAAATTGAGTGTCAGATCAAATATCTTAGCTTCTTTTTCATTTTAGGATGAAAAGAACCAGATAATCTCTTTGAATATCTGGATGCGGATGGCAAGTATTATTAAAAATCTACAAAGCGTCCGTAATTCATACACCCATTCTATTTATAGTGCTTTGTGTGAACCACGTGTATACATTTTATAGTCCTATTTTGGTGTAAAACTTTTCAAAGAATTCTATACCGTTTTGGGTTTGACTTTTAGTGGTGGAAAGACCCTAGACTACGCTGGAACGCCAGCGACTATAGTGGGGTGAACCAGATTATTTTACCTTTCAATGACGTGTGGACACCGGATATCACAGTGTTTGACAGGTATACCGCAGATTTGTACATCTTTTATTTTTCATAAGATACCTACCTTAATTAGTTTTACCTGGAGATTTCTATAAAATGTAAGAAGAATTGGCATAAAGGTTCTTTCTGGTAGCGCCTCCGAGGTGATGATGCCGGGTCGCCGTGACTACCGTCCGATCGTGACGCATGACGGGACAGTGATCTATCTGTACCCCACAATAGTGGACAGCATCTGTCCTATCAACGTACTGTATTTCCCCATGGACACACAGGAATGCATTCTCATGTTTGGATCATGGTCACACTCTGGAGCGGAAGTCGACTTTTATCCCAGACTTCCAACGGGTAACAGTTTATATAACTTTATGGTAATCTGGAGTGGTATATGTACTTTTTTTGCCTCGGACTAGGATGTCGCTTTGTCATTGGTTGAAATGCGTCAAGTGACTACCGTCTATATTTCTGTAGACGGCGAGTAGCAAAATATAGACGGTAACTTGGCGGCCATTTCTTCTTTTTTTGATATTGAAACTAATTTTACCATACGATGCCGTCTGTATTTGGTTCTCGACAAAACAAAACACTTATTAGATTTGTCACTGACATTCTAACGAAAAATGTCGGGTTGTTCAAGTCCATAGAAGCTCACGGATCGGCTTTGTCTCGCCTTTTATGGCCATATGAGTGAAATATTCTCGGTGGGACGTAAAACAATAGATAATCAATCGCCTTTTATGGAATTGAACAACACAACATTATTACTTATTAGGTTCGTTACTGACTGTCTACAGAAATATGTCGAGTTGTTCAATTCCATAGAAGGCGAGGCGAAGCTGCCTCACTTTCCATACGTCAGTGAGTACAAAGAACACACCATTTACCTGCCTCATCAGATCAGTTACATGTAACTGCAAGAGGTCACCAACTTAAAACCTTGTGAACAATGAATATCGGAATTATAAAATTATGATGATATTGTAGATATATAAGATTGATTACAAATCAGGCGTGGATTTCTCGAAATAAACTTAAGTCGAAACTTGAACTTAAATCCGAAATCTTACTAAGATTTTGACTACTCAAATAAAGAAAACATGAGATCACGTGCCTTTTGTTTATAGGAGACATGGATTTCTATATCACTAACAATGAATGGACCGTCCTCTCGTTTCCCGCCAGACGAAATGTAGCCTACTATAAATGCTGTCCAGAACCGTTCCCGGATGTGTCGTTTTACCTGAAGATCCACCGTAAACCGACCTTTTATATCCTGTCTGTTCTCTTCCCCTGCATGCTGACGTCATCAGTGGCCATTCTAGCGTTTCTCCTGCCCCCCGAATCGGGAGAAAAGGTCTCTTTGAGTGTGACGGTTCTCTTGTCTCTAGCCGTGTTCCTTCTGATGGTCAGCGACCAGTTACCCGCTTCATCAGATCACTTTCCATATGTCGGTAAGTACAAAGAACACACCAGGTACCTACCTCATCAGATCACTTTCCATACGTCATCAAATCACTTTCCATACGTCATCAGATCACTTTCCATACGTCATCAAATCACTTTCCATACGTCATCAGACCACTTTCCATACGTCGGTGAGTACAAAGAACATACCAGGTACCCGCCTCATCAGATCACTTTCCATACGTCATCAGATCACTTTCCATACGTCATCAGACCACTTTCTATTCGTCATCAAATCACTTTCCATACGTCATCAATTCACTTTCCATACGTCGGTGAGTACAACAGAACACACCAGGTACCCACCTCATCAGATAACTTTCCATACGTCATCAGATCACTTTCCCTACGTATCAGATCGCAATCCATACGTCGGTGAGTAAAAAGAACACACCAGGTACCCGCTCTATCAAATCACTTTCCATACGTCATCAGATCACTTCCATACGTTGGTGATACAAAAAGAACACACCAGGTACCCACCTGCAATAATATAGCCCTCTCCGATTTTTTTTTTATTCTGACGTTTTCGGGAGAGGGCTACAATACCCTAGGATCTTCCTAATGGTGCAAATTTTTTGCTGAATAATCTATAATAAGCGCCTTATATTTGTCTATTATGTTGTTTACATCAATAAAAGTACCTACGTTTTGCTAGTGCATGTCTAGCTAAGGTGTTTTTCAATAAACAAAATGTGCAACATGCTAAATTCTTCGTCCGCTCCGCCATGCTTGTTATCGCGAGATCTCGGAGGTTGATCTAATAAAAAACTAAATGGCAATCAGTGGGAAAATGTAGTTGTTCAACATGAACTCGAATCATTCCAACAAAGGAAAGAATCTCATATGGTGGCAGAAAAAAGATTACACTATCCTAATTTTTTTAAAAACTTGATATACCAACGAAATCGCTCTGTCTTTCGTTCTCGTATATTAATGTAAACACTACCTTATTTGGGCATATGGCAACAGGTAGTCCAGCTTCAAACATCAAACAAGGCGCCCAAATACGAATCGAGAAATTGCAGTGTGTTGAAAAAAAAGTTTAAAATGGTTGGATAAAGCCTCAAAAATCGTAAGTAACAGGTTAGAAATTTATTCATATGTTTCGTTCTCGTATATTGTTTTCCTTTGCGAAGATGTTTTCCTTATGTGAAGAAGCCCATCAAATGGTCAAAATAGTCGTAATTGGTGCGGGAGTGAATCACTAATCACTCCCGCATCTACACCATTACGGAGATCCTATACAGTTGTAGCCCCCCCCCCCCAATAAAAAAGGAAAAGGCTACATTATTGCTGCTAACCAGCTCATCAGATTACTTTCAGAATGTATACAAGTAAGGAACTGTTGTATAAAGTGTGGAGAAATCATACTTTATGATGCAGTCAATTTTAGAAAAATCTCGTGACTTGAAGTTTTCTAAAAGCTCTTTAGAGTTTTTGAGAATCAACATTTGATTGACACCACTTCTGGAACATGTAGTGGAACAGTACTAGTATCTCTGAATTGACTCTTTAACAGCTGTTAGTAGTAAAAATAGAGGATTGTCAGAACACTTACTGGAACCAGCGATGTATCTTTGATGGTAAAGATTTTTCTACAATTTCGGAATCCAGTAAAGGTATTCTATTACTTTTAATATGTAATACTATGCCATGACAAAGAACATTTAATTATTCAACAAAGTGTCATTATTGGGGTCCTGAATCTGCCTAAGGAAGTCTGGCATTTTCAAGACTTATGAAGTTGTTTATCGTTTTCAAAAAGAAGATATGGTTACTTCAGTACTCCATACCAAAATTACATAAGTAAGAGTGGATGACAAGGTGTGGGGACACAGGATGATAAAATAAGTACATTTCACGGCAAAATTATCATTCACCATTATATCATGGTGTAAAGGCAAAGATAACGAACAGTGATCAATCTCGTAAGTCCCAAATAGAACACAATTAAAAACACAAAAAACAAGAGTTGGGAAACACGGACCCTCGGACACACAAGAGGTAGGATCAGGTGCCTAGGAGGAGTAAGCATCCCCTGTTGGCCGGTCACACCCGCCGTGAGCCCATAGTCTTGATCAGGTAAACGGAACAATCCGTAGTCAAACCTGTGTGTGTGAAAAAACGCCTTAACAATGGCTATGAAACACATCAGACAGCATTGACTCAATGATAGTCATACTGGTAAACCAAATTGTTATAACGACCATAGAATTTACGAAATGCTGCCTTTAAACGTGACTGTTGAAACCCCTGCAACAACAACTTGTCTGTAAGTAGCCTGCCTCGATTTAAAAACTGATCATACGCAGAACAAGCTCTTGCGTATCAAATAAGTTGAGAGACATACACACCATATGATGGAATATTGCTACATACATATGGGAAGTTGACGATGAAGAAGCTGAAATCGTCTCGTTTTCATAAAGTTGAGTAGTTACATGTAGTTTGTCAATGTTCAATAAAATATCCAAGTACGAAGCAGACATGGAAGACTCTGTGTGTGCCCTTTATTTCTAGTTCGTTGGGATATATTGAATCAACAATATGAATGAAATCATTATTATTGATAGATAAACGTCGTCAATACTATAGTATATCGAAAATGTCGAATTAAAGGCCACCGCTAGAGACTTTTTCTTGTCATGTAGAAGCTTTTGAATAAATTCTGGCTCTTAAGAATAAAAAATAGGTCAGCTAATAAAGGAGCACAATTCGTGCCCATTGGAATCATTGAAATTAAAAGCCGTAATTTGATTAACATTGACAAACGAGAATTTTTGCTTTACTTTTTTTTAACATTCTAAACAGTTGCTTCCTCGACAAAAATGGGAAAAAGAAGTATTCATATATGTAACCAGTCATTCTAAAAATCACTTTGTTAAACTACACTCTGATTCTATACACAAGTACTCTGCAGTTGATATTAAAGCAATGCTGGAGTTCCTCATTGACAATATCTTTGTAGTTTTTGGTGACCAGCTCTGTTGGAATTCCTAAGGGCAAGATTTGTGCTCCTTTGTTAGCTTACCTAATTTTATATTCTTATGAGGCAGAATTTATTCAAAAGCTTTTACACGAGAAGGAAAAATCTCTAGCTGTGGTCTTTAATTCGATACATCGACTAGAAATAAAAGGCACAACAGAGTCAACCATACATGTGTCTGCTTCGTACTTAAATATTTTATTGAACATAGACATTAAGGGCAAACTAACAACTCAACTATATGACAAACGGGATGATTTCAGCTTCTCCGTCGTCAACTTGTACATTTTATAGCAACATTCCATCATCGCCTGTGTATGGTATTTGTATCTCTCAACTTACTCGATACGAGATTGTTCTGCGTATGATAATCTTTTTTCATTGAGGCAGGCTTCTTACAAACAAGTTGTTGTTGCAAGGTTTTAACAGTCACGTTCAACATCAGCATCTCGCAAATCTTATGGTCGTTACAACGATCTAAGTTGAAAATACAACCTACCATTGGGTCAAATGTTGTCTGACGTGTGTCATAGCAATTGTTAGGCCGTTCTTTATACACCGATTTTGACTATGGATTGCTCGGTTTATCTGATCAAGAAACAGTGCTTACGGTCGATAGTGGAAGCTTATCCTCCTAGGCACCGGGTCCCACCTGTTTATCCAGAGATCCGTGTTTGCCTAACACTTGTTTTGTATTTTGACTTACGAGATTGATCACTATTCGTTATCTTCACCTTTTCGAATGGAAAATGCACACGTCAAACAAACGTATATTACATCAAAACTTGTACTGAGATTATTCATATAAGAAAAAGAGGGGAATGAATTATTACGTCACACACGTTGCAAGAATTTTGACCGAGTAATGATTTATAGCGCAATTTGCAAAAAAATATTGCTTGTGTATCATAAAATACGTGTTCTTTGATCAATAAAGTTTCGTTTACCTTCAATTTTAGAGTGCGGGGAAATTAATTGTAGCATCCGATGAAAAGCACAATCTGAGTTTAATCTGTTGGCAGAAATTAGTGGCCTATTGTCACTGAAATATATTTGACATTTAAAATGTCGTTACATCTTTATTTTTAATGAAAAATTGTGTGAAGACAACGTGGATATTCTTTGTAATTCAGGGATGTATTTCGCTGGCTCTATGTTTCTCGTGTCGCTGTCTCTGGTGATGACGGTGTGCGTGTTAAACATGTATTTCCGGGGACCAAACGACGGGAAGGTTCCAGCCTGGATGAATCAAATTTTTCTTCGGTTTGGAAAACGATTTCTTCTGCGCCAATCAAAGAATAAAATCCAACCAGCCTTTACGAGGAGAGCATCTCACATAAGAAACAGAGTGTAGGTAAATTAAGGAGGAGTACTGCACGAATACTGCACGACAGAAATGTTGATATTACAACACTACATGTATTTTGAAATTGAAAACTTCCAAATTAACTTTATTTAGTCACCCCCCTCTCCCAGCTTTAGTAGAAAGTAATCTGAATACGATTTTTAAAACCTCGTTGTTCAGCAGTCGGTACGCTAAACTACTTAGCTACTCATCTACACACAGAGTAGATACATAGTGCTGGTATTAATTTAAGAGGAAGCCATTAAATTGCGATGCAGTAAACCTCCTTAAAATTTATCGGTTTTGTAGTTTGCCGCTGAATCATCTCATCTTACTGAAAAGACTGATATTTTTTAAAATTCATATACATGTGGTCTGTGACAGATATGATATTTCATGTTTTTCAAAATCGTCTGTTTTTGTTAAAATAGTAGGTATCCTGACGACCAGAATAGGAACAGAACGTGCGTACTCAACTTATCAACGATGGATGTCCAAGACGACATAGGAAAATCCTACATTTCATTAAACGTTACCAACTTTGACAACGAGATCACTCACTCTGAGAAACTGCGCATCCCCAACAGTACGGGAATGACTGAAAGTCACGTGAACGAGTGGCAGGAGGTCGCTATGGTAATAGACCGTATGTTTCTCATCATTTTCATTTTAATCACACTTGTCACCACGGTCGTTTTCCTGGAATTAATGAACAATGAATAATCAACCGCTTCTCTCATTAGCAAACTTTGTCACGGGCATTTGTATGACCTCACCTGCAGATGATTGTTTTTAGTACCACTGGTCATTTCCCAAAGCTGATTCCCAAATACTGAAGCAAGAACGACTGGAGACATCCGGATATTTTCGGAATTAAGTGTGATCACTTCGTCCAACAATATGTGGTGATATCTTTCAAGCTTCGATGTAGTTTTCGATCCGTAAAAGAAGACATTACCAACACATTTTATTTGGCAGATTAAAAACATGCAAGTAATGAGAATCAATCCATTGTGTTTGGTTTTTTTTCTTGATCTTTCGATCGATGGGATGACCTTGAAGGGATGCTATATGTAATGGCTATCTGTGTTGGGGGACATATTTTTAAGGCTGTCTAATGATGGGACACAGAGTAATCTTCTTAATCTATATAACCACAATGAAGTCATCATTATTGTTGGATTAAGAAGGATATCTTGTGTCACCAATTGTAACATGGGAGAGAGTGTTCTAAGTTGTTGTTTTTTTAAAACAATAAAATATGTTCCATTCAAATAGTGCGAAATACTCAATACATTAACGCATCTCACATATCAAAATAAAACATCTAAGCGAAATGAATATTTTGTTTGAATGCACTGCTCATATGATGCAATCATATTTTGATCGACAGAGATGAAAAGAATCTAGAATGCAAGCGTGTACGTAATAACACAAACTACACGCATCATATAAGCATATGAAAAAGACGAAGATAACAAACAGTGATTAATCTCATAGTTCCCATAAAGAATACAAAATTTTAAACAGAGCAGGGTAAATACGGACCCCCAGACACACCAGAGGCGGGACCAGCGCTCAGGAGGAGCAAGCATCCCCTGTTGACAGGTCACACCCACCGCGAGTCCTATATCTTCATTAGGTAAACGGAGCAATCCGCAGTCAAACCCCGTGGGGACCCGGGTTAGAATAGGTCCCCAGCAAAAACCGAGGTCCGGTGTCACAGCAGGTGCGGCACGATAAAGACCCCTCCTTGCTCAAAGGTCATGAGCGCCGAGCACAGGCCTAAATTTGCAACCCCTCACCGGCATTGGTCACGTCTCCATACAAGTGAAATATTCTCAAGTGGGACATAAAACAATAAATAATCAATCAATCAATCGCAGTCAAAATCCGGGGGTATAGAACGGCCCAACAATTGGCACGAAACAGACAGCAATCAACAATTAATTCATAAATTAGATCGCCATAACGATTTCAGTTTGCCTGACATCAGTATGATGTTACTATAAGTCCACGTTGATTGTATTAATGAAAAGTCACAGCACATTTACCGATTAATATGGGTGTTTTGTTGTTCCGAACATTAAACTTCAATAGCACAAGAACAAAATACTTGCAATTACACCAGAATATTATAATATTTCTTGTGTATTCTAATTCATTGAGTGGTAGTAAATATAATAAGTATTGTAAAGGCAATGTTGCAAATCTGCAATAATATGCAACATTTTTAATTATTTTAATAATATCTAGTTATATAGAGTGTTTCAATTACCGTAATCCGTTTTGTCATAGTTTGGTTTGACGTTAGTGTTTCGTGCACGTCCGTTTTTGTTCGGTTACATGTTTTTACAACATTTGCGATGATGAATGGACTTTCTAGGACATTAAACGTAGGTTAGTGAATCAGATTTTTATAAAGAACAAGTAGAGGAACATTAGATACGGGTAGTTTATAAATGAAACTAGAGTAGTACATACTATTTAGTTTACTGATAGGAAATTGAAAGGTGTCTTTTGATTCGTGTTGTGATCCTGTCTGTTGTTAACAGATCATCGGTATCCAATGTAGCGATTGATTTAAGTTAAACTGGTACCATGTTGGGTCTTGCTTCTCTCGCGTTTGTGTGTAGCACCAATCAATGGGGTACCAGTCTAGATTTAGGTATGTAATGATGAAAAGAAGAAGATAACGAAAAGTGATCAATAACACATACAAGGAAGAAAAAAATAACAACTGGCAAACGCGGACACCTGGGCATACCAAAGGTGGAATCAGGTGGCTAGGAGGAGTAAGCTTTCCTTGTCGACCGGTCACATCCGCCGTGAGCCCCATAATGCGGTGAGATCAACGAAGTAATCCGCAGACAAAATCATTGTGTAAAGAATAGCCTAACGGTAACAGTTGCCGTGAAACACACCAGAATACACCATTAAACACAATGGCAGGTTGCACTGGCAAACTAGATCATTATAAAAACCATAGAATTTGCGAAATACTATATTTAAACGTGGCTTTTGAAATCATTGCAACATCAGCTTACTAGTATTTGTCAGTAGCCTGCCTCGATTTTAAGGCTGATCATACGCAGAACAAGCTCTTGCGTATCGAATCAAGTGAGAGATATAAACAATAAAACATATTAATATTCTCACTAAAATCATCTGAGAAGGAGAAACTTCAAACCTATTGTAAGAAGCGGTGTAAACCAACTTGTGTGGATTCTCAAAGTGAGCCCTATACGTTATCTTGATCTGGTCTGGAGGTTATAAAACCTTTACCGTACTCATACTCAAACTCTGTGCTCCGAGTATGTGCTCCGCTGAGTGCCGTTCTCAAACGGAGGTTGTATTTTAACTCTTCGAGTACGTTCTCCACCGAGTCGAGTACATGATGCAATCTCAAGCGCCGGTATTGGAAATCTTCAGATTAAAAAGGTAAGAATGTTCTTTACATGTAAACATCAAGAAGTAAAGTAAATGGAGTACTGAGTAATCAATAAGCAAAGGTATGTAACATTTACCAAATATTCGATTGTATAAACCGATAACAGATAGAACATATTTTCGGTATTCGTTCAGAGACATACATTTACGCACTAAGACAAGACCCCTCCTCCCTCCCCCCCCCCCCCCCCCGTCTTTCATCAGAAAAGGTCATATACAGATATAAGAGCAGGTTATTATAGATTAGATAAGCAGTCGTGTTCTTCAATAGAAGGAGAATGATCTGGTGACAAAACAGTGTATCTATCATCTGTCGTTATTTTTTCTGTAATTAATATTTTCCTCCATTCTGAATGGGTGTTGTGGGTCATATTAATATCACAGATGTCGATTTTCAATCAATGAAATATTAAATGGTTGTTGGGTATTTTTCACTGGAGCTCTATTGTCTATATACTATTTCATTTCGCAATTGTTATGTAATAATGACAGAATCGGTACCGATGAACCGCCACGCTGATGGGAAAGATACAATCGATGGCGAAAATAAAAAGTGAATTCATTTTACGGGAATTAAAATAGCAATGAAGTTTACTTCGGTCTTTTCGGTTTTGCTAATTAAAAACGTATTTTTTAACCCTTTCTTGATATTTTTGTAAAACAAATTATTATGTCTCCCCCACTTTGGTGGGGGAGACATATTGTTTTTGGCCCGTCCGTCTGTCTGTCTGTCCGTCACAAAGTTTTTCAGCGCAACTCCTCTGAAACTACTGATCCGATTTTGAAGAAACTTTATATGTAGCAAGGACATCATATGTAGTTGTGCATATTCCCAGGAAATTTTGATCTTCTGATTTTTGTGGGAGTTATGGCCGTTTTTTGAAGATTTTATCCATACATTTAGAAAAATGTCACAAATAACATTTTCAATATTCATAAATATTTTTATTTTTATAAAACCGGATTGTTATGTCTTAGTTTTTTGACATTTTTATTAAACATTTATATATTACATCAAATCACAGCGAAATTTGGACTCTAAAACCTCTTTTCTGCCAAGAAAACAACTTTTTCATTATTCCGGGGAAATCAGAAAAAAATATATAAAATATTGAGAACTTGTATTATTTTTTCGATGGCAAACTGTGCTTCTTGAAAGGTGCTTAAACGAATCATTAATTAAAATTTTGGTGTAATGAGCTACCTTAAATCCTCATGAATAACCTTGTCAGCTTAACTCCTCTGAAACTACTGATCCGATTTTGAAGAAACTTTATATGTAGCAAGGACATTATATGTAGTTGTGCATATTACCAGGAAATTTTGATTCCCTAATTTTTGTGGGAGTTATGGAACGCTTGAACTTAAGAAATTTGCCTGAAATCCTCATGAATAACCTTGTCAGCTCAACTCCTCTGGAACTACTGATCCAAATTTTAAGAACTTTATATGTTGCAAGGACATTATATTTAGTTGCGCATATTACAAGGAAATTTTGATTCCATAATTTTTGTGGGTGTTAAACTTAGAAATTTGCCAAAAATCCTCAACACAACTCAACTGACTGCACGGAGGGAGACATATGTTTTTGCCTCCAAAAACAAACTTTAATTCTAACATGTTTCAATAATTAATCTGAACAATAATAACTCATATTTGATAATTGAATCGCCATCGGAGTTCATATTGTAATACTTTTTTTCTCTGAACCGAGACCGAAAGACCGACTTTTAGATAGTGAACCGGGACCGAAGACCGGAACCGAGACCGACTTTTAGACACACCCAAACTTCTCAAATCAACAACATCAAAACGAATGGCATGACTTTTCAAGACTTTACGCGACCATTCAGCACGATGAGACTACACTTTTTGGCTTCATTGACAGTTGTTACATGTACTTCAACAAAAAATTGAGAAAGGTAAAATTGATATCTGGCGACCAGTCCTTTAAAAATTACTTTGTAAAACACCAGTCTGATTTTATGCACACGAAGTTGATATGGAAAAGATGTTGAAGTTCCTCAGAAAACAACTTCGTAGTCTTTGGGAACTACTTTTCCGTATACCAAACTTGGACCATCAGGTCTTCCAACTATCTGTTGGAATTCTCGTGGGCATGAATTATGCTCCATTATTAATTGATATGTTTTATGTTCTTGCGAGGAAGAATTCATTCAAAAGCTTTTGATGAGAGGAATAAATCTCTTTCAGTGGCCTTCAACTCGACATTTAGTTATATCGTCTGTTAACAATAATGAATTTCATTAATATGTCATTGGGTCAAACGCATTCTGACGTGTTTCATACCAATTGTTTGGCCGTTCTCTAGACACTGATCACTCCGTTTACTCGATCAAGAACTTAAGGCGGCGGGTGTGGCGGGTTGAAAGGGGATGCTTACTCCTCCTAGACACCTGATCCCACCTCTGGTGTTTTGAGGGGTCCGTGTTTGCCCAACTCTTTATTTGTATTTCCTATAGGACTTGATATTAATCACTGTTCGGGGTTTTCTTTTATTTCTCCTTTTTATACAGCCGATAAAGGAATGTTGTACATGTATATGTTAAGATGACTATGGAGAAGCTGAAATCCTCCTGTTTGTCATGAAGTTGAGTTCTTAGTTTGCCGTTTACTAGTATGTCTGTGTTTAGTAAAATATCTATGTACAAAGCAGATGTGGAAGACTCTGTGTTGTCTTTTATTTCATGTTTCTTTTATCACTTTTAATAACTTGAAATGATAGATGTTATGCACTTTTTTAACGTTTTTAAAATATTTATTACATTGACTTATGTTTTGTTTCACCCAAGATATAAACTAATACCAAAAGCTGGATTTACAGTTACTTTTCACTTACATTATTTTGCTTGAATAGTACCAGAATAGGAATAAAACTCGTTTGCTCCACTCATCAACAATGAATGATTAAGAGGACTTGGGCAAATCCTACACTATTCATCTCTAGAAATCAGGAATGACCGAAAGCCACATGAGCGAGTGGCAAGAGATAGTTTACTTAACAGACTAACAGACCACAAGTTTCTGATCATTTTCATTTGCAACCAAATGTTACAACAAGTTTTTTCCTGAAATCAATGAACAATAGACAGTGTTCAAAGTCCTAGTCTGATTATTAGACACATGCATGTATAGGCTCTCATCTGTATGGTGGTTGACTCAGTGCTCAAATAGAATCAAGTGTTCGTTTTGTGATGGCAATACACTGCTAAAATTGTGGTATTTTTCGAGTTGATCGAAATCAAGCTTGACCATTATGTCTTTTGAAATCTAATGCTGGGTGTAAAGTACGCGCACTATCCATTCTGACTTGTATTTATAATATAGGTCTGTACTTTAGTCAGACAGTCACACTATCATCGTTTACAATATGCTCACAGATCAATAAAAAGAGCAACTATACGTACATAACATACACCTCTTGTCATAAACTCAAAACACATTAATATCTAACCTATTCATATTGTTTGTGTTTATTTTTTGTCCTTTGATTTATCAATATTTTGATGGAATATACTTCCTCAACTCGTGGTTGGTGCAACACCTCTCATTAATTGTTTTCAGGGAGACATTGCGAAATTCCCAGTCTGACGTATTCGATAAGCACCCTATAGAGCAAAGATCTGTATAGATAATGACGCGCTGCACACTGTTGGGGAATCTCGTGTCCATAGTTAATGGATCATGTTTTATTTATGATAAAAGATGAAAGACAGTCCTAATTCAGAATTAACGCATATTTCTATACTGAATATGTACTCTGTCCGTCAGAAATCAAGTTTACATTGCACAGTATTACATGGCCTGTTTATGTAAATATGAACTTGCCATCTTGTAAAAATTGGAGTTATGTACAATTCTTAATTACCACACACATGCACGCACGCACTTCATAAACAATGCAATATTTTGACCAAATCATTGAAATTTCTATTGTTTTGAACAGCAACTAAACTCCATTTGACCAAGGATGGATGAACTATAAATATATCTTACCACGTATCTTGTGAAATGTTGCAAAATTTGAATATACTGGATGGTATTTGCGTTTGCACCTTTTGCTACCCGATATATTTCGTCCTAGGATTCAAACGTTTTGGAGAATGCGAAATATGAAAGTTAGAAGGATATTTTCCGCTTTCAAGTAACTTTCGTTTGACAAAATAATTCCTGTAAAATGAATTTGCTTTTTATGTTCATCCTTTTTTCTCCCGTCATATTTGCTCAACTCTTTTTTTTATTTTTTTTTTATTTTTAATTTTTTAATTTTTTTCTAAAATCTGTATCTTTAATCACAATACAAAATATGCATAGCAAAATCAGAACCAATACAGACTTTTTTAAGAGAGAGAGAGAGAGAGAGGAAGAGAGAGAGAGAGAGAGAGAGAGAGAGAGAGAGAGAGAGAGAGAGAGAAGAGAGAGAGAGAGAGAGAGAGAGGAGAGAGGTCTTATGAAAAGATTAGGTTCCATCTGTTCCACGGGCATCAATATTTCTTTCTTACCATTTTGTAAACGATAAATTTTTGTGTTTCTTAAAAAGGTTTCAAGTAAGATATTGCAAAAC
>CAJDSM010024503.1:0-15046 GCA_903981925.1 Ostrea lurida | reverse complement strand
CAATGTATTCACAAAAATATATGAATGAAATGATAGCAGTATTGATTTGAATATAATTGTTGAATGTGATGGTAGGGTTTGTGAGAACTTTCGTCAGTTACTATACGATCATAACAATCTTACTTATCACACCGTAATTCGGTATGTGCACTTTTAAAGTGCACCCACTTAATTGTTGAAATAACTTCTGGAAATTGACCATATCTTTATGATTCAGTTACACGTGTGTTGTGACCCGATCCCCGACTCCTCAGAAACACTTGAGAGCCAATGGGAGTCAGATATCCCACATAAATGTTCCTAAATCGTACCTCAACAACGTGTGTGGAAGTTCTAGAGCGGATTAATAAATTAAGCCGCATAACTGGGATTATATTTCATATGCTTAACAATAGTTAAAACAGGCTGGGTGTGAACATTTAAAGGAAGAGTTATGCATGAAAAAGATATAAGAAAATAACTCGAGGTATTAAGATGAGTCACCTTTTGGTGAAATTGAAAGGAAGTGTTTAAGCATAAATTGCATATGATCCTCTAATGCACCGTGTGCACTAGCTAGTTGCTCAGAGTAAACAAAAAAAATATTAGGAGACGAACTCTGTAATTGAAACTCGTATTGTGTAAAACACCCATTGTAAAAGTAAAATAAGATGTGTTCTATTCAAAATATTGAGATGAAATTAATTATTTTCCGGCTGTTAAAAAGGATGGTTTAAAACCAATGAATTTTTGTAGCGCATATAATTCAAACACGCACCACACACGCTAGTCCTCGTACATGAAAGAGATGAGAAAATATATAAAGGTTTTGTAAGAATTCTTGTCAAATATTTAAAATGACACACGATCCTCTTCAGTTTTTATTGAATGTACGTTTAAGATTTTATTAGGGCAAATTATCGCTTTCATTAAAAAGCTTATGTTTGCATTACAGCTAGTAACAAAAAATATAAAACCGCCATCAAAGTCTCCCGATGAATAAATCCCAATTACTTGTTTGAAACTTAAGATATTTCATCATTAAGCACGATTTCTTTTCAAGAACCGCAGAGCTATCAAATATACGGGTACCATCATCGCGCGGCGACTGCGTGGTACGTGTGGCTAAGTCACGTGACCTATTATTAATTCGACACTGTTCAAATATTAGCCCTGTCGATGTGTTGACTTTCTCTTCGGTTGTGTCACATCTCGTAATGGATTTTTAATGCTGGTGTCGAACCAATTCATGCATCGAAGTGCAAATCTCTGTCTTCTTTGTTTAGCCTCGGATTAGAAGTCAATTCAAATCTGAAATGTCCCCGAAAGGTTTAATGGACGTTTCTAATTATCCATGTATAATACTGGCAGGGGTCGTTGTTTTTTATTAACTGGAGTAAAAATCTAATCTTTCATATCAATGTTTACTGATGAAGAGAGTTATGATTATTCAAGAAAAATATTACGGTAACAAAGCAGACGACCGTACGTGCACCATGTATGGGGAGACAGAGAGACAATTGGTCGACGTAGGGTACCTGTAAAACACGGTGACCTTCATCAACAGGGAACAATAGAAAAAAAAGTATCTATCCTACAAGTTCTATAGTTTCTATTTTTTTTTCCGTACAATATTTTTTTCATTTTAATTCATTTAATTTAGTTTAAACATTTTCAATCAATGTTTAAATTTCATGATAAATAATTTGACAAAACAATTTTTTTGTCAAAAGAAATACCTCGTAGGAATTACGATATGGAAGGATGTATCTGATTAGGACGAGATAATCCCATCAAAAACATTGTATAACGATATAAATGGATTAATGTCACCCAATTATGTTGGTAGATCTTATTTGTAATTAGATGTGACAGTAATTTGATTAAACATATCTTATTATGTATAACATGTCATAATAGGATAAGGCAGCAAACGGATTATATCAGCCCAGACTCATGTTGTGATAGTATGTTAACTATTTTCGAACACAAGAACACCCCCCCCCCCCCCGAAAAAACCCAACTATTGGCGGTGTTAGTAAATTGAAGATTTCTTTTAAAATTTCTCATATAAGTGTAATAAATGCAACAATAAATGAAACAATATATTGACAAAGATCACACAAAACCATGCATCCATTAAATTCATACATATTCATAATTTTCTTTCGTACCAGCTGCATGTCTCTGCTAAGCCCAGCGTTAAATAGACTGTTAAGTTGTTTTAATTGCATGGTGCTAAAATTTCACATTTAATTTACCAATCGCAGTGGTTTTGATTTCCCGTTATAGGAAAATCTACTTTGTAATTAACAAAAGCTCTGAATTTTTTTTTAAAATATTATTCATTATGGGTTTAGTTTCGCTTTAGTTTCGCGTAGATCGTAGATAATGAATATAGTGAAATTAGAACTTCTGAGTTCATTTATCAGTCTACAGTAGACAATATTTATAGCATAGATAAGAATTATGAACGAACTCTCCAACTCATTAATATTAAGAAAATATAACATTATGCATAATGTTGAAATATTTTTTTTTTTTTAAATTCAAACTGGTTTCATTTGATAAGTTATGTTTTAGGTAGAGCACTTTGAAAATCAGCAAGAGGCCAGTAGCATTATGAGAACTATTTCATTATATATTCACACGCTCATTATATACATGTACAATAAAAATAAGACCCAAAATAGATATACAAATTGATTACGGATATAACATCTTTTATTATTGTCCATCGGTAAGTTTCAAATTTGCATTTCACTGTAGAAATTAATTAATGCGCTCGTTCAAGGTAGCCCTGTACTCTTTATAACACAACGTCACAATATGGCGATTTAAATAGTTTGTGAAATAACTTGTTTCGATCACTTTGATTAAGTAATAGAACTTTCAGTTAGCTAAGGTACGGAAAGCATTGCGGATTGATAATACGCAGGTCCCGAGTTCGAATCCGCCAGGAACTTTTGTTCATATTATTGCGAGAATATTTTGAATAAATCATGTTTTATTTGTCAGCGATGTTCATATCCAATTTCCATTAATTGTCGCAACCAATTATCACTAAGTAGCATATAACTTATTAACATAATAGCCTCTGGTGTGTCCAGGGGTCCGTGATTGCCCAACTCTGTTTTTGTTATTATTCTAAGACTTTAGAGATTGATCATTGTTCGTTGGGGGGTAGTCTTTGCCTTTCACATCATATCTTATCATTATTAGAATTTCATATTGTGCTTTTTGAGAGAACCTTTCCCAGATTTTTGTTAGTTACGAGTCTACCATTAGAAATGAATTTCATTTTTAAAAATACTTGAACAACACCGCTTAACGCCGGTATGTTTTTTTTATTATCAGCCGTTGAAATAGACACACTATATTTATAAAGATTCATACGCGCATTGGTCACAGTTGCAGCGCGTTCATGAAGAAATGGATATCACTACAATTTGTACAGATATCAAAGACAAAAACTTAGGATTGTAAATATGTGCCAATAACATGAAGTTGCGTTCACTATTATCTATATAGGATGTTAATGGAGTATAAATCATAATCACATATACAATGACTATATCTGACTAGAATGAATAGAAAACAACTTCAACGAAGTCATCCATTCTTATATCTTGTATGATCTAACCAATCAATCAATACTAGTTGGATATTTCAACTATCCAACAAAAATTCAGATATCCCACCATGCAAAAAGGTTAATGCACAATGAATAAAAACTACAGTTGCACAAGGAATTTATTTCCAAAAAGACCCCCCCCCAAAAAAAAGGGGGGGGGGGGGGGCAAATAATTCGAAACTAAGACACTGAATTTTATCAAAACCGGAATCTGGATAGAAACATGTCCTTTTTGAATTTTGATTGATTTACACAAGAATCAGCCACTTGACCTTGATCACGAGTAATAGTTTCACATTTTCTTTTTGTGCCTTGTAGAACTATTGTCTGAGATAAAATCTAATCCGCTAGCGCTGAGGTACATGAGGCAAATTAAAAGCAATTGTTTCATCAGGTAGCTCATGGGAAATCACTGCAGCAAGGCCATGTGGTAAGGCATCACATGCCGGCGTGATAGTTAAACCTGGATTATAGCGTATCGGCACTAAAACTCGTTCATCTTCGCAAACGTCTGCTCACGAGCAAACGTCTGTTCACAGGCAAACGTCTGATCACAGGCAAACGTCTTTTCACAGGCAAACGACTGCTCACAGGCAACCGTCTGTTCATGGGCAAACGATCTAACGCGAACACATATTCTTTTGCAGCAACTATAATGGGGTCCCAAATCATGCAAAACTTTCCAAAATAATTCATATGCCGAAGAAGGATTCCAACTGTGAAACATGTGAAGTCGCTTGGACTTTAAAAATAGCATCAATTTTCTCTCGGGTTTGATAAGACTTTTTGATCACATATCCACAAATGTGATACTTTGCTGAGAGATACGCACTTCTGTAAGTTTGCTTGCAGGCCATACTGGCTTGGCCTTTTAACACGTGCTCCAGATTTCTTCGTCTCTTTTCTCAGTGTTGATCATGTTATACAAAATACATGATGATACAGTTCCTTTTACTCCGTGCTATACTTACTCAATGGTCCTCTGCCCATTGACATGTTTTCCGATAATAATCTCTTGTGAATAATATGATGATTCCTTATACCATACACCAGTGTGTCTCTCGATGATCATGAAATATCAATGTTTATAACTGAGTTATAACTCTCTCTTTTTGTTTCTCCTTTCTTCTGATCTCGTTTATCAAAACTAAAACATTTAGCTGCTTTGATTGGTTTGGACGACAAAAGACTGTTCAACTCTGTGGCTACTTTGTCAGGAAATGTGAGGTTCTGTAACCGCGAGTATACTCCCCCACAAATAAGACAAAGTAATGAAGGTACCCCTCTCACGGCATTACTCTCGTGTACCTCAAAGTGTTGCTCAAAACGCGTTAGGTACCGTATACCTTCTTGCATATGAGTTAGCGAGAAAATTCGGAACGAGTAACAACAACAGAAGGATGGGTGATAATATCTGCCGGATTCGATTTAAATCCTTGTCAATAATTTATTCTATTTTTGGACAAAACACATGGGATATCAACAAGTCGTCATTACAGTATTAAGAACTACTCTAGTATATATTCATACGCCCATCATTAAATATTACATGTAATTCTGGACATGATGTAATATGCTTGTATTTTATTTGTTGTTTCACGTCTCATTAAGAATACATGTGTTTGGGGGTCAATATTTAGACTTCATCAGCTCTTGGTGAACTAGTGCACTAACCTATACACCGAAAGACCCGGATGACATTTACGTTTGATGCCGGGTGTTTGCCGAACTTGTATTAAATTCCCTGTGGAGTGAACGTTTTCAGCAACCATAGAATTTGTGTTTTTTGTTTTGTATGTTCCTCTCATATAAAGACGTCACCGTTGAAGACGTTATTAGATATAAATTATGGCCTATGTACATGCATGGCGCTGAATGCAGAAGTTGTGTGGGTTATTTATCGTGCGCTACAGTGTAAAGGAACCTCCATCATAAAGATCGAATCCGAGAGACCCCTAACTTCCACTTCTAACGCCGAACGCATAACGAAGGAACAGACATTATGTATTTTACAAGTCTTAAGTTTGACGCTGTGCTCGGTTGGAGAATCGAACCCAGGTCCTCCCGGCGCCAAGCAAGCGCCCCCTAGCCACACCATATTTCGCCTCAACCCATGAAGTGGTCAAGCGAGCCGTTTCTGCCCCCCCCCCCCCCCCCAAAAAAAAAAGAGACCCTTACTTATCCAACAATATTTTGAAACGTCATAATAATAACAAATGAATGATAAAGAAATGAGAAAAGCAATCTTGCACACTTGTAAAGAAAATCGTCATGATTACCAATCATCAGTTAGTGGGCTGTAATAACGACAATCAATATCGCTGTAATATTTTGCGGGATTGTTCTCTAGACTATAGCTCGCACTACTGGAGGGCCCTTTTTGCTCAGAACGATCAAATCATAATTAAATGCATGTACGTAAACTATAAGCACTCGTCTGCAATAACTTTTTGGCCGAGTTTTTCTGTTCTGCAAATAGATTGGATACATATTTTCTTTTGACTGAAATTCAAAGTGATTTACAAAACGAAGTCAAAGTTATGAAAAGGATCCACTGTTCTCCTTAGATTTAGATTGATATCATTCTCCATAAGAATAAATCCAAAAACCCACCATGCTTCATGTCAACTTCAAAATGAACTCGGGAATCTTTGTACCGTTAAATGAAAGAATGTTGCCTGCAAATGAAGAAACAAATCAAAAGGGAAAAGCCTTGGTGTGATTTTAAATAGTCATAAAGCCTGGTCTCTCTCTTTATACTGTCAATGAGGGATTAAAAGAACGATTTTCAGTAATTAGGAGAATATGTACTTGGTTTGAAAAAACATAACCCAGCAACTCACGCGGATATAATTGGTGCCACAGAGTCAATACCGGAAAATTGGAAAAACAAACCCGGATTTGTGTTTTTCTTAAACGCGGTAGGGCAACCAGTAAAGAGAGAGCCCCGCGATCAACGTCATGTCATAGCTCATTATAGACTGGAAATGAAAGAAAGCCGAATCGGCGAGATTGCGGAATGTGATGCATAATTATAAATGGGGGTCTTCTAATGCCGGCATCTCAAATTTCACAAAAAGATGCTGACCTGACATGTGATGGCGATAAGAATCTAAAAGTGAGCAGTTTTTATCGAATAATTCCCACTGAAAATGTTCTGTACTGTGTTATTTTGTCAAACAATAGGGCTTAGAAATCCTTATCGAGATCTCAAACGTTTGTATGTCAATTCTACAGGAGACATTTATGTAAAACTTTAGTAACTTCGTCATCCATCTGGGAGAGAATTTTGACGCGTGCGCAGAACCTCTTTCACGAATAAACTTTTAGATACACTGTATATAAGTGCATGTCAAATGGATGTGTCCCACATTAGTTTCTATTACTTTAATTTATTAATTAAGCAATACTGATGGAATAATCCGTTGGTACTTTCTTTGGATTCCAGCGCTTCAGTTTTAAAAGTCCTCAACTTTTTCTGAAACACACGGAAGCTTTATGAAATAGATGATACTATATGTGTTGTAAAATTAAGATAAACATCTTTGCCTTACACAGGAAAATATTTCATCTTCCCATAAATCATCTAACAAGTATTTTGCAAAACAAGCACCTCGCAGTTACACGGTCTCGCTATTTTGCATCTAGGATATAGATTTCCTTGAGATATGCCAGCTATTGAAATGTTTAAACTGAATACATCATTAACTAATTTTTGCTCATGTTTTGCGTTGCAGGTAGAATATTTCTCAATTGTCTGAAAATTTAAGATTTTTTTCTCTCTCTCATAAAATGTAATGGAAGCTTTTATTCCAAACCGCTTTCCTCTGCTCTAATGACGTGAAACGCACGTTCCACAGCTTCCGGCCTCCTTCGGGATACCTCTAAAAGTGATGCGGTCATAATTTCACAAGTTGCAGTGACGTCACCTCTAGTGGAAGGAAGTTTTAAGTACACTAAACGGCAGTTTTCTACACTTAAAAGGTGACATAGAGACCTGAAGGGGCGTACCAAGAATCCTCTTCGAACACGACACGTTTACTATAGTTGATTATATTCATTAGTCGCTTCTCTTACATAATACGCGACCTACAGATTTTATTAGCTCTGTCCCGAGCTTCTCGTCAGCGTCTTTTATATTGGGTTTATTTGGGTATTCTGATTGGAATTAGGTACATTTGTCACTGTCATAGCCTGCCGTCAGCGAATCGATTCGGTGTTTAGAAAATCAAAGGATACAAAGAAAATGGAGACACCACTTGTTGATACATGCATGATGACAACCCTATTTTACTTTTTCAAAATAAAACTGATTGAAAACTTATTGATGTCTGTTCATACATACTAAATTAACATTTGCTTACGACGTTATGTTTACCGAAACGCGATTCCATATGACACAAATTCAATAACCATCTGTTGATGCTTAGTACGAGTAATGTTGCTTGTTACATAAAACTATCTAGTCTGTCCAGTGTAATGTAACTTGTCATAGGCAGATTTAGAGGGGGACACCCCCCCCCCTTTCGTGACCAAGATTATCATTATGTATAGAAGATTAATAGCCTATTTAAGCCCCTAAAAATGACTTTGAAAGCCCTCAAAGCCAGGAGCTTCCTGGGACTTGTTCCTGGGCCCCATACTTGGGACTTCATCCTAAACTTTAGCCAGTTGGACGTACAATGTATAAGTGAGCAAGCGTCCTTTTTTCAAAGGACCGTCCTCCCGCCCGCGGAGTGTGCGGCTGCGAGCAGGGTCGGGTGGTGCGGTTCCCCCCCCCTCCCTTCGACAATCCTGAATCCGCCACTGCTTGTTACATAAAGCTATCTAGATTTACCGCCATACTTTTCGTAAAATGCTCTTTACTGTGCAATTCCTTCATGTCGAAGTAATATGTTGTAGAACTATTGCACATAACGAGGCAGCCCCCCCCCCCCTCCCCCCATCTATTTCAAATCTAACTGTTACTCTCATCAACAGTATGTACTTAATATACAAAGTCTGTGATCCGCCGACAAGCCATTGCAAACCAAACTGCGTCGTAATTACAGTAAGAAGAAGCATGTTCTAGATCCTAAGCCGCGGCTAAATCAATCGAACTCGATCCACTTTTACAAGAAAGAGGACAAATGAGATTTAGAAATGAGAAATGAAAGAAGGATGAGAGCGGAGAAAGCTTATTAGCCTAAATGTGATTCCAAGACAAATTGCCATGTGCCTATCTGTTACTGGTAAATTACAGGGCATTTGATATAAGTAATTGGTTCATATGTGACGAAATTATTGCTGTTACCGCATCTACGTAATGGCTCTAATGACTTTAGTATATAATTATACGCCGCGTCATGAAATGTACTCCCCTACGTTTGGCTTTGGATTTTCGCATTTGCGCACGGTGGAACCGTATCAACAATGGGCACATAAAAGAAATTGGTTTTTATCATTTCATTGCAAATGTTCCTACGTATATTTATAGGATGGCGATAAAAATTGTCATCTTGTATTTAGAAAATGAATCGTGTATTCATTTAGAGTAATAAACACTGTCTGGTTTACAATTTCTTGGATAGTAAATGTCAGCATTATCCGACTACAATTTTAAAGATATTTAGACATTCATTTAGCTATTCAAAAGTTTAACTAGCATGTCATGTTTATCTGAGGAACAGTCAGTTACCGATTTTCCAGCCATCGTCTTTCTGATAACAAGAAAGTTTAGAATGACAGACACTGCAAAATAAGTGGTCACGTGATTCGCATGCTTTCTGTCAATTAGTTTCAATTTTAAAACAGATTTAACTTTATTTATCTAACGAAGATTACCGAACAAGTTTCTTGTTTTGACACTATGTCTAATGATATTCGATGTGTCTGTATTTCATACATCATATTATCTTCATCTGAAATGAAAAACGCTCGCACCCCTTCTATCGTTGTTACATGTACATGGCAATATGTTGCATGTTGTTTCACGTCCCTTTGGGATATTTTCATTCATGTAGATCCAGGTTAGTTGAAGTTCTACAAACTTTGACCAGTGCACCGCGCTTGTGGCTGAAGGCCCTTTTGGTACATGTACTACATGTAACGCCTGTCGTAACACGGGACCCACATTTCTAAGATAAAGGAAAAAGGTGCGGGGTAATGCAGGCAAGATGTGTGACGTAGTGACAGAGACAGAAAGACAAAATTGGTGTTCACACGGGCTCTCACGCACGCATGCGCGTACCCACCCACCCATTTTTGCCTATTAGAAAGTCGTTGAGTACCTTTGGAATTAATTCTAAATTCTGGGTCTACAAGTAGGTGTCCAATAGTTTATACATGATTTTGTCTGTTTCTTGTCGTCCTGTCCGTCTCTCTCTCTCTCTCTCTCTCTCTCTCTCTCTCACTCTCTCTTCTTCTCTCTCTCTCTCTCCTCTCTCATCTCTCTCTTCTCTCTCTCTGTTCACTATATGAACTTGCGGGAATAAAACAAATATTCTGCACTATAAAGATTTACTTGTTCAGTCGTCTCAGAGAGGTATCTTTATAACATTGGCAATTGCGATGTTGGTTTTCTGATTCCACCATTTTATATGCCAAGTCGCGATATATCAGATCATAATCGACATGTTTTCATGGCAACGGTTGATGTGTATATATGAACATTTATATCTGATTTCTGCACAATAATAGACTAGCAGAAAAGTTTAACCACACATTATAGATAGTCTTCATTCATATCCTCGTTACCTCAAGCAAAGCGACAGTACACGGGAGAAAACGGAGGTTTGCTTTATATATTTCAAAGATTAGAGTGGTATTGGATGAATTCGTACATGTTTCTTTTTTTCCGGTTGATTTTATCATGACAAGTAGAGTTATGTACGGAATGTTGTTGTTGTTGTCGTTCAAAAATGTAACATTTTTAAGAATAATCAAATATGTGTGATGTTGTTATACCATGTACATGTATGTGTAATTGTGTTATATATTCATACTTTGTACACCGGCACCTGAAGTGTGAATTTTTATACACCCCCCCCCCTCACCCCCTTGTTAAAAAAATATGAAAAAATAAATGTAGAAACGAGAAATTATCTGCAGTATGTGATTTTCCCACCGATCACTTTCATAAATCGTTCTGCATAGTTAGTTTCTTCTTTTTGCATTTTTACTTTTGAGATGACCACGTGTGAGATACTAATATTTGGACCTCCGGAACTCTCTTGTGAGATACTAATATATTCGGACCCCCGGAACTCCTCTCTGAATCCGCCCATTTATGAGCTGAAGCTAGTTTGCGCTATGTTAATTTCCTGTTCTCATGTAGTCAATTTTGGGAATAGACACGGTTACTAGATTTTCCAACTAATCGCATGGAGAGAAAAAAAAACCCGAGTTTTTCTAAACATGCACTCGGCGTATTTTGACAATATCTTTTATTGCATTAACCTAAGGATGACACTGTATACAATTGGTGTGCTTCATCGTCTTCCTGGTTCGGGGGATTCCTTTAAATGTGCAGTCTTCTCAAGAAATTGTATGCCTTTTGCATTGTCCTGAGGATATTTAACTGCATGATGTGTCAGTATCATCTCTTTAAAAGTTACATTGATTGAACTATCATGGTATTATTTTAGACTTAAAATTTTCTTTCGTAATTGTATTTTATTTTTTTGGCAGATTAAATTAAAAGCCGGGATTTACCAAATTTTTCGCATGTTTCATTATTTGGTTTTCGTGTGAAACATGTCGTTTTCGGACGTCTGAGAAATCTCTTCTCTACAGCCAACCAATTGTATCTAATCTGATTATATGTACTAGTAAATAATGACGGCTGCTTTGCTGATTTACACATGATAGTTACGAGTTTTCCATGTCTATAAATACATACAAAAGAATTAGAAACTGTAGTTCTAAACACTTTCAGGTGGTCCCAGTTCTCCTACAATATACATCATAGTACTTATTTTGTTGTAAGTAACGGTCACTACAAGATAGAAGTACTAATGTGCCCACGCGTACAACATTACCCAAGAAATGCATGAACATTTCAAATCATCAGGTTGAATGCTCTCTGAAGTCTTGCATGTGAGTTCATTCTCGATACACTGATTTTGACTGCGGATTACTCCGTTTTCCTGATCAAGATATAGGACTCACGGCGGGTGTGACCGGTCAACAGGCAATGCTTACTCCTAGGCATCTGATCCCACCCTCCTGTTTCCACTGGTCTGTGTTCTCTGTACTCTCTATGTTGTATTCGTCATAATGAAATTGATTATAATTTGTTATCTTTACCATTTTCATGATATGTCAGGAAATTGATACCCCCTTCCTTATTATTCCNACCATTTTCATGATATGTCAGGAAATTGATATCCCCTTCCGTATTATTTTGAATGTTCCCCGGGGGTAGGATTTTTTCCAGTGTCACTTTCAACATTTTCGGACTTTGGGGTTTTCCGGTGTTACTATCAGCTGCATGGAACACTAATGTTCACTTTATCATACACGTATATTACATTTATGTACATGTATAGACCTTGGGAAGAAATTGCAATAGTCTACACATACATGTATATATATATACAGACCTTGAAAACAAATTACATGTACACATACATGTATGTAGAAACGTTGAAAGCAAATTACATGTACATACACATGTATGTACATACCGTGACAGCAAATTACATGTACATATACATGTACAATGTAAGTTCATACCTTAAAAACAAATCACATGTACACATACAGGTATGTACAAACCTTAAAATCAAATGACATGTACAAATACAAGTATGTAGAAACAATGTCCAACACATGCAGGGATGTGCCCCGGGCTTTGTTTCATCAAATACATATTTCAAACGCCGTTTGATGTTAAACTATGAAAAATAACAATTTGGAGCATGCGATACATGTAATTCCTATATATTTTTTTAATAATCCGGCGATAAAAAATAAACTTTTAACAAAATATAGGCCTACATGTATAGATAAAAACATCAGTGCACAATACGTCGCCCGCCATTGCCGCTCTTCATCGTTCATCAATTCCTCCTCCGGGGCCATTTCAGGCCCTTTTATTCACATGTGAGTATTAATAATGAATATTCTATTATTTCTTGAAAAAAAATGTTTGCATGCGTGGATTTCATCAGCCTCGTTATGAAAATCTTTGAAGAGTTCAAGCAGCAAATGATTATAATGTATAATTGTATATACCTAATGACGTGTCACTCCATAGTCCCGCCATGTAATCTATTGTATCACTCCGCGCTTTAAAAGCCAGCTTTATTGTGTTTGCTGGAAAATCTAACCATAAATCTATCAGATGCTTACTCGAGAGTCGAAGACTAACAAATATTTTGTCTACCTCTTTTAGGCTTAAATGCATTTAAGCAATAAAAATAGCTGTTTTCACCTTAGAAACGGAACTAATACAAAGTATGGCGTTCTGCCTGGCCGCGATAAAACACTGGTTGAACTTCCTGTGAACTGCTGAGAGAAACAGACATAATGAACGCAATTTGCTGACGACACACGATTCAGTTCGTTCTTATTGTTTAAACAGGGATCGTATTACAATATATGATTGCAAAAAATAAGATAAGTCCATGTATTATTTGGATTTTCCATCACAGCCTCCGCAAAGATGGTCTGGCGGAGAAAGGGTATTGGATGAAACGCTTGTGGGCTTCAAACCCTTGCAGGTCGTTTAATTGGTTAAATAATTCATTATCAATCTTTTGGTTTGTTTTTTTTTAAATGTAGGAAAGAGATATTGCCACTTGATATTTGAAGTACGATGATGTCGGTTTTTTTTTTAGTACTTTTCAATATCGTTGTCCTCAAAATGTTGTTGCCGCTTGTTTAGTCTGTGTAGTTAAGAAGCGTGTCTTGAGATTTCATATTTTTGGGGATATCTATCTAGTTTGACTTCCAATGAAAACGCAAAGCTCATCTTAGCTCATCTTAGAAAAGTCATTATTCCCCGTATCGCATTCATAAGCCAGTAAATTGAAATCGTAGATATTATTAATTGATACTCCACGTTGGGAGTCAGACTTACAAATTGCAGAAGGATAGGAAATAATAAAATCAATGAGCTGAACATGTTTTTATATCCACGTGAATCCTTCAGACTGCGTACTCTTGGAATCAAGCTTCCTGGGAATATAATGGAACATTACATGTATACTCCTCGCGCTCACTGTGACGCACTGAGGTAGAACGAGAAAGGTTTTAAAAAAATCATTGCACTGCGAAAGAAAAGAGAAAGAAAATGCATTTATCTAAAAAAGAAATTATCGAAGAAATGTGTATGAATTAAACTGCACAGAAATCAAAGGATGAACGAACTTAGAGCTGATAATGCTATTTAGCAGTCAATTGGAATGAAATTGCACCAATTTCTCTTCTCGTCGTCGCCGTGGGTTATACATACATTTTGGGTCATCATGCCCGGGACGATCTCACATTTCCCCTAATCACACCGGTAAACATGTTCTGCAAATAACACTTCTAGACCTTTTCGACTCATAAACCTACATAGATTTGACCCATTTTCTTTAAAGTTGATATTTACCCATTTGAAGCATATTTTCGAAGGCGTAGATGACATATTAGATCCTAGTAGAACGTTGTGAGAAAAGAAAATTAATTGAAGGTGTACCAAAATTGGCACAAAATAATTTATATTGAATCTTTGAAAAACGCATTGAAAAAATAGTTTATTTTAAATAGTTTAAACAACGTAAATCATTGCAATAAATATAGTCCTTTGTACCAGCCAACTCCCAATCCCACGGTGGTATACAATACATGTGATTATTTGACTTTCAGATTAATGTAAATGTCAGATGGATGAAACTATGCAATCGTACCTACTCGGCTATTTTCGTAATGGGTTATGGAAAAAGACAAGCATGGTCGGAAGCTATGGTGTCCGGACATTCTCNTAATGGGTTATGGAAAAAGACAAGCATGGTCAGATTGGAAGCTATGGTGTCCGGACATACTTTATCTCCCTTACATCTGTCTACTCTCGTTTTACAAAATTCTTGTAAAAGTTAAACTTTCAAAGAATAGAAAAACACTACTTGTGAGTGTTCCTTATTTTGTAAAATATTAAAAAAAAAAGATAATAATCAAATAACTTATTTGTTATTTTTGCTTATAACTTACATGTATCTTTTTAAAACGTTTGTTAGCTCGAACTATTTTGCGGAGTTTTCTAATGATGAGAAACTAGACNTATTTTGCGGAGTTTTCTAATGATGAGAAACCAGTGTTGTACGAAGGGCATATAAATACCTTGACTGAAACACACAGAATTAGTACACATTAAATNCATATAAATACCTTGACTGAAACACACAGAAATGCTTACTTGAATTAGTACACATCAAATGAAGTACTGTGGAATCATTTTAATTCTTC
>CAJDSM010024502.1:0-19341 GCA_903981925.1 Ostrea lurida | reverse complement strand
ACGATGACTGTAAAGATATAAAAGTAAGATTTGTGTTTGTACAGTACTCAAAAGATTAATGATTTATAATAAGTGTTGCTTGTAAATAGATTACTGAAAGACTAATGTTTATAGATTACATGTTATATACTATTGATTCTCTTCTAATTGTAGACGGTCCAACAAAGGTCTACGTGCAGCTCTACGTCTCAAGAATTGACACTATTAATGAAATATCCATGGTGAATGATCTATTCTTCTTTTTTAATTGCATAAAATACTTTATTTTGGCGCCCGTCAATATTTGAGACTGTTAGTACATGTTCTGTGCATGCATGTACTTGCATGGTATCATAAGTCATTTCTTATTAATCATGATCTCGAACTCATTCCTCATAAAACCACGGTATTTACATTTACAGAATTTAGCATTAACGGTTTCGTATTAATCTATTTTACTGTTATAAAATTACATTTGTTATCGACATTTAAAAGGTTTTAATACAGGGTAACAAATTATGAAAGCATCTAAAGGATTAAATAGGATACCAGTTCTATTTGAATCATTAGTATTGACGGTCATGCTTTTGTTTCAACAGTACGTCCTTTATGTACAAGAATCCTGACACAATATCAACTTTTATTCTTAATTTAGTCTAAGTGACCTCTATCATACTATTTTTTTTTTAAATCTAGGTATCTATTTCTTTTCATTTTCATCGATTTTTTTTTCACTTTTATTGATTTTACCTGATATTTTTGCTTAAAATTATGGCAGTATTTTTCACACCTTTTTGGGGAAAGCATCAATTGCATACATTGTCACGGTCAAGGTTTATATTTCTAATATACGCTAGCGATAGAAAAAAAATCGGATGGACGCTCTATTTTGTTCGAAATGGTGCTTTTTTCTGCAAAAAAATATTCACAAAATCAACTAATTAAGCAACTTGGCGTACTAAGTAAATTCTAGTAGAATTGAAAAGTTAAGTCACTTTTAATACTGTAGCATGGACTTTAAATAACTGTAAATAATAGACAACGTGTATGGAACGTGTTCCCTTTCTTAAACTACAAATTTCAGTCGTCCTATAAATGATAAAGTTTTGATTTATAATGATAAAAGGGGTTATTATCGTAAAGAGTTCTTTAAAGTCGCATAATGTTCTTTTCACAGGATTACACAATTGATGCTTACTTTCGACAAACTTGGATAGATCCACGACTGTCATTTTCTCATCTAAGCAACATAACAAGGTTGGAACTGGACCAGAGACGTATGACAGATGTCTGGGTACCCGATACCTACTTCCCAAACGAGAAAAGCGCCAATCTCCATGCAGTGACTGTTCCAAACAAACTGCTTCACATCAGTAACAACGGCCTTGTAACATACAGTGTCAGGTTTGGATATATTTCTGGATATCGTAAATTGTATGTTTGGCCTGGTTTTAAAAATATTTATCATGGATATCACGAATTTATATCAGGTTTGGGTATTGTAAATTATATGTCAAATGTGGACATCTCTGGATATTGTGTATTGTAAACAATCTCCAAAATCTTATATTTTTGAATATCCCAGCGAACTACAAATAGAAGACACCGCAGAGTCTTTCCCGGCTGCTTCGTACTTGGATATTTTATTGAAAATAGACATTAACGGCAAACTAACAACTCAACTAAGTTAAGAGACATGTACACGATATCCAGGTGATGGTGGAATATTGCTACATAATACGCCTCTAAACTTAACGTCACGCAGAGCTTTTCTGCGATCATGATCATATAGCAGATTTTTCGAGCAGGCTATTTACAAACAAATTAGCTGTGTACATTGTTTCAAGAGTACGATTTAAAGCAGCATTTGGCATCAATTCTAGGTCGTTAAACGATTAGTTGCCCAGTATGCTTTCCATTGGGTCACTGTCTGATGTGTTTCATAGCAATCGTTATGCGTTTTCAATATACTGATATTGGACTACGGATTACTCCGCTTTTACCTGATCACAGACAATGGCTCACGCGGGTGTGACCGTCGTCAGAGGTATGATTACTCCACCCCAGACACTTGGTTCCACCTTGTTCCAGGCCCGCTGTTTGTCTACATTGGGGATTTGCAGTAATACAACTAGTAATGAAAATGCCTACTACACTCTACACAAAGTAAGTGTCCAACACAGATTAAATAAAAGAACTGATTTTGATTATTGTGCAGTTTTCTCTATCGTTCAAGAATTCTAATGTTGATGGTTTTTTGTGTATTAGTTATAAAATTTTGCCACAGCATGCTGGATTTATGCTAAAAGCCAAATAACGAACAAGATGATCAATCTACGTAGTCCTAAATATACAATACAAAAATAAGAGTTGGGCAATCCACGCACCCCAGCACACAGAGTGGATCATGCCTAGGAGGGTAAGCATCCCCTGTTGACCGGTCTATCATGACTCTCGCCAATAAAAAGGTTCTGCTTGATTTGATCTGATTATAAAAAGTTACACTAAAAGTAAGGACCTTATTAAAAATTAAATGGAAGAAATAATTTGTATGGACTGATAACCAAGTTCCCTGATATATGTAATATTTAGAGAAAAATGACTCTGATGATCCAAATGCATAAATTATCTACCTTTTGAAATTTGAGAGTGTTTTCATTATGAGAGCATAACACTGTGTTGGAGAAAAGATTGCTCTATGTTATTACTATCTTTAGAAGCACGGTCCAATTTTAAGTAAAATACACTATAATGTCATCATATGACTGTCTTAATCAAATAAAAACAAGAATGAAATGACGTTTACAGTGAGCCTACGTGAGGTTTATTATCCCCCCTTCCCTTGAATATTCAATTCTACATGCTAATATGACAAAAGATAAACTGTACATTCACAAGATATTATACCCTAGAGCATAGCATATGCATCATGGAACTTTTAAAGAAGGTCAACTTGTCTGCAGGGTTCCTATAACGAATCTCGTATTAAAGTACATCATTTCGCAAAGTTCTGCCGAGTCGCTAGTAATTGACCTTGTTTCGAATTAAAACTATCACTAGCATCACTGTTAGACTGAATTTGATTTCATACACCTTTAGTTAGACTGTCATATTTCCTACGTAGATTTACTACGAAGGGTAACCGTATTACTTTTTTCATAAGGTATTCCACGCGGTGTGACCCGGCACGAGAGGATGCTTATACCTCCAGGCAAGCGCATATGCCTGGCCTTCGCTTTTTCAGGAGAGTCGCTAGACGTGTTGCCCACTTACACTCGATTTTGATATATATGTTTATGGACCTAATGATTCCGCTTAACAAACACAATTGTTTCGTCAGACCAATCTTAATCTACAGAAATACTAGGAATTCAGTGCTACATTTTACATGGAATAATTACACTTGCGGTGAGGGGAGGTCATTCACACTCCATTACGATAAAATGTTGCTATTCATTCAATGTCCTTTCGACAATAATCAGTTTCCGATTTCCCTTTTTCGGAATACACTATATGACTGATATTTACAGTAATCATTCTAACGCTTTTTCCTGCAGCATCAGATTAACATGCCATACCACTAGGACTACCGAACTTGTATCCATTCTCATGAGAACTTAAAATTAATATAAACTATTTGATTATATGCAATATTGCAAACAGAACATTCATCTTAAATATCGTAATAAGCATAAATACGGAGGAAAATTTCCCCCTAATTAAATATCGATCTCATAAGATTTTCAACACCTTTATTTAGCAGCAATTATCAATCGGATTACTTAAAGACTTCATCCTCTATTACTAACAGATACAGCGATACTTGTATGGTTCTTCCACCAATTAGGTTTTACTTTTATAGTTTATTATCTAGCATTAACTGAATTACTTGTCGCTTTCTAAATAGAGATCTGTATTTTTTAGAGGCCATTGTGTGCTTCTTGTGTATGGCCATTATTTCAACAAGCATAGAATCTACAGTATGCACAAACCCAATTAATACCATTTTTTCGATCAATAGAAATACGAATCAAGGTTTTATCTTTATGTCCTACAATTTCCAGAATGCACTATTCCACGGATAAATGTTATGATAACGTGGGAAAAAGCATTGACAAAGTTCATTGTACGGTAACATAACTTAACCCAGGACCAACCACTGCCCAAAGTTATCTATTCTACAAACACTGGAATAACTCGCTTGTGCATACACACATCACATTCTTATGTATGTTATTGCAGTTTTTAATTAAAAATCACCAATTTTTCATTTTTGAAAGACATGGCGTATTAACTGCAACGCCATACATCAGATGTAGTAATCTATTCTTGAAAAGTGAATTCTGGCTTGCATAAAAAGAAGATAACCTCATGGAGTTTAATATTTACATCTTACACAGTCATTTCTGTCAGAGATCTCAGCATTACTTTGACAAGAAGTGGCACAATTCATGAGAATCACACGTTATTGTTCATGGAATAACCACACATTTATTAGCAGTATGACAAGTGTAAGGGACAGTATAAGAGTGTCTGCTATTGAGCAAGCTTTTCTGGTGATAATGTCAGGTAGTATTTCTCTGCTTGAATCACGCAAGTCAGCAACTTAGAGCGGGATCACAACCTGGATGGGTGAACGCGCTACACATTACACAATCATTCTCTTTCAGATATCAAAAGCGAAAACTATGAATGTAGAGACTAATACCAGATAATTCCTTTATTGAGGACCTGCAGTACCGGAAATTGAATACAGTGCATTAGCCATACTCTGGGATCTCCATTTACTGTGAACTATGTCATCCTTAACTGATCCCTCGATAGCTTCTTCACTAGTTTAAGTTTCATATATTTCTGTTAATGATTTAAAAATACCTTAATATTAAATATACAGTTATTCAAGGAATTAAATATCGATATTCAATCAATTTCAAGTACATATGCCAACTAGATTGTCAGTCCAGTGAATCTAAAAACGAATGTCAATTGTGTCTTTCGTATCGTTCTTCAACAAGACCAACCTCATAGAATTATTGCAATTTGTACTCCTAGAATATCATAAGAGTAATTTCAGACTTGGTTGAACGACCGAATTGGTAAAATTTGGGCAACCCTAGTATAGTTTCATAAATTAAAACATGTTCCCGAACAAAGCACCTTCTTGAAATTCAGTGAATTTCTACATCGCTTGCCCAATAGAATGACGAATAATTTTTTTTCGAGCTGTCTGGACGTCTCTATTAAGATTTTTTTTATTATTTCTTGATTTATCCGGTTATTAATACTAAATCACAAGGTGATCAAAAACACAGTAACTAAGAATCGCGCTATGAATCATTGCAACACACGAGTTAAACGAGTGTTATGCCAACGAATGCTTCCTTATCTAACTGTAAGCAGTAAATATGTATTTTCACATGAAGTTACTCCCATCACTCAATCCGTAATAATGGATCCTCACAACAACGTTATGGCCTCTACTAATCATCTGCATCCTTACTGAATTTAGCTATCCTCCCACAATACTCTCCCAGTCGACATCCTCCGTCTCGACCGTCCCTTTCGACAGAAACCAGGATTCAGTCTGAGCCTCTGATACCTTAGTGTACGGATTGTGACAGGGGCTGCTGCAATCCGTATACTAATCAATCAGAGCAGCTACAGTATGAAGTGCATGAATGATGCTGTTTGTGAGGGTCACATGCCTCGGTGCTGCATTTATGGTCTTGTGCTCTACACCGGCAATGAATAATAAGTCGATCACCACTGGTGGAGCTGGTTCACTTGAGTTACGACAGGAACAGCAAAGTGAATGATTATCGGCGAACTCATCGGGAGGGGGGGGGGCTTGCTGGTCTGCCGTTTTACAAAAATAATTTTTGCAGTATCTGGAGCGCATGCAAGAACATATTGGCAGATGTTGAAGTCAGATCCATGATCTTCGCACCTTTCTTCTTTTTGGTGAATAGCGTGAAGCGGGCAGATTCCATGGTTGTACCTAACGGTTGGCCATACATAGCAGTGACGAAGGGCTATGCCTGTGTGGCTCGAATCTCACCCAGCACATCAGCCACACCTTGATAGTCCCCATCAAGCATGGTCTGCAGCACGTTGATCTTGCCTTTTGCATACGGGTATGGTGTTGTGTCACATCCGCTAACGGCGTTGGCACCTAGGAGCTGCAGACATTTATGGCCCAGTTTAACGCAGATGGCATTTGTGTCTAGTACGTTTCCATCCCACTTCGCCATCTGTACCTTGGTCTACAGCTTTACCCGTTACACCCAATAAACCAACAGAACAAACACGTCGGTGTCATCGCTAAGTACACGGATCATGTTATGTTCAGCCCTCTCAGCCTTGATGACATATAATAAGAAATCATCGTGACATCCGCTTTCTCGTGAGCAATTCTCCAGCCTCTCTAGTCTCCATCGTTACCTTGTCTCCTACATATGTAGATCGAAGAAATCCAACACCCACGTCAGACTTCCCTTGTTATTCTTGCTCTTCATAATTGTATTTCTTTTTGGTAAATGGCTAGTAATGGAGATATCATAGTCAACAATAACTTCACTAGCCCGTTGCATTCTCTCGTGATCCTTGGGAGAGATATCTTGAAACTTGTCGAAGACATCGTCTTTCTCAGTGGTACCTGGATAACGGTTAAAATGGATGCAATCAGATTAGAAGGATAGCCACCATACGGCCATATGATATGGTAGAAAATTGTGAAGCATCAAAGATGACAATATCAGGAGGAGTTGGCGAAATTTCCACCACACCGAGTCGTTTGACAAGAGCCGACGTATTGGCCATATCCATCGACAAGCGATGGAGGCACTGCACACAATTCGTAGGCAAAGAGAGGCCGAAGCTCCAATTTCCGCTGCTGACCAATCATCAGAAGCTGGAGGAAAATGTTATCGAGGTCTCTTACTATCCTTACTGTATTACCTTGGACTTGATTGTTTTGAACTTGCATCGGCTTGATGGGACTATTGATCGGTCTGTAGAATCCATCAGGAATTCTCTCTCCGCCTTCTCTTCAATTACAATTGAACCCGCCACATTCACGTCAGCCGGTGCAATTTGACCAGTGACGGGATTGTACATATAAGGGCGGCGATCGCCCAATGAATGTGGTGCTTTTCCAACTCAGCGCTTATCCGCTCCCCGTCAGATGCGTCCAAGATGCGGCGGTGCTTCCGTTCCTCCTTGTGCTGCTTTAGAGCAGAGTCCCCAGGCGTACGATAATAGTAGTTACAGTCTATGCGGTCTGACACGTGTACGAAGATTGGGAAAGCGTCAAACCACTCACAATCTAGGTCTTCAGAACGAGCAATGCCCTTGAGATCCCCTTGCCAATTCTAATGGCAGTCTACTCGCCAAACTGATAAGCGGAGACAGCGTTCCAATACCCTTCATGACAGACAAGTTCCACTTTCCCCTCGGCATTTAGCGCACAAATATCAAGTAGGTATTGGGATAGATAGCGAGCGTTCTGCACATGGCCAGCGAGGATAAAGTACTTCATCCTACGCTTGATGGTCAGCTTCTTCAACCAGCCATCATCTTCTTACTCCCTGCGTGTTCAAACTGGTGGATGAGCAGCGTTAGAAGCAGGAAGTTATCCACCAGTGGGGTGAAGTCGGGCAGTCTCCAAATACTCCTGTTTCCTCAGATTCTTTGGACCATCCGATAAAAATCGCTTCAAGAGTGCCGTTGACACCCACCAAAAGGCCAACATGGCTTCCCGTTGAATATACCTGTCAGCCCCTCCCCCAATATGTTGCGGCCACGTGAATTTTCAACCCCGAACATTCATCAGCTTTGAGATGCAGCCAATGAACGATTGATTGATAATTTATTGTTTTATCGTCCCACTCGAGATATTTCACTGATATGGAGATGTCACCATTGCTGGTAAAGGGCTGCAAAAATTAGGCCTGTGCTCGCACTTCAGGGCTTTGAGCAGGGAGGGTTCTTTTTCGTGCCAACCTGCTGTGACCGGGACCTCGGTTTTCCGGTCCTCATTCGATTTTGTCGACCTCTTACGAACAGAAGGGGATGCTGGGGACTATTCTAACCGGACCCCCACGGGTTAGGGATGGGCGATAAAGGTTATGAAACTTGCTGAAGGTTGGTACCAGCATAACCTGTTTTGTTACTAAAACTGCACTATCAAGCAAAAATGACCACAACTCTTTGAACTTGCCAGTGAGGCAAGTTTATTAGTGTACCAAGCTGAGCACTGCTAGTCTCGATCATCCAGTATCTGAATTATGTGGCATTGCGTGGGTCTCACGCCGACCATTATTGAGTGGAGCAACAGCAAGTCGAAGTTGTCGTACCAACAAATGTTAGTCAAACTGAGAGCTGAGAAGATAATCCTAAACAGTGTAAGACTCGTTTGTTGCTTGGTTTGTGGCTTAGTAATCACCTAGATCATAGGTTTTGCGGTTGGGTGAAATGTCAGTGCCTTTGTAGTGATTTCCTCATAAAAGCATATTCGTTTTCCTCGTCCACTTTGATATTTTTACCATTTTCCCTACATACTCATGGATATCCAACAACGGATGTGCAAACGACTCTGTTATGTATGTTATATTAATCGCACAAATGCTAACCGGGTTGGTAACATTTGCTTTTGTGTAACAACTGACCATCATTACTCACATACTTATCAATGTGGTTCGATGGTGGTACAAGTACGACACTTGCGATTATGAGGGCATCTCGTCAACAAGCAATGCATAGCTTCGTCGATACTGGAGAACTTGTCGTAGAACAGAGACTTTTCCTGAATGCATCATAACATCTAACATGATAGTGTTCCTCAGCTGCAGGCAAGTCGGTACGTTACATCAAGACTAGCAACCTCCTCACTTGAAAGTGGAGCATTCTCAAACACCTTTTTTCGCAAATGAGTCAATGCTGTCTTATGTGTTTCATAGCCATTGTTAAGCCGTTTTTCACACACTGATTTGACTACGGATTGTTCCGTTACCTGATCAAGACAATGGGCTCACGGCGGGTGTGACCGGTCAACAGGGTGATTACTCCTCCTAGGCACCTGATCCCACCTCTGGTGTGTCCAGGGGTCCGTGATTGCCCAACTCTGTATTTTTGTATTCCTATTTGGGACTACGAGATTGATCACTGTTCGTTATCTTTGCCTTTACATTGTACCACCCTATCCCACCTATTGGGATCGACAGGTTCGAAAGCTTTACCAACAAAACAGACGTCTTTTGAAGTCAAATATTAATGAACCGCTCTTCTCTTCTTAGCTAAATCCTTTTTGATATGAGGTGAATTAGCAATAACAAGTTTTATGAACGTCAACGGACACTAACTCTTGTTCTCCTTGAGAAGTTGAAAATTGCCTGCTTTCTATCACGGGTCTCATCGTCACACCTCCTATTGATCACTCAATAAGTTCACTGATGCTTGTAAATGTTTTGAGCCCGAGATGTTTGGAGGTCAAGATGAGACACCTCTCATCGTTCGCACGCTGTACAGTCGCATCTCGTTTTTCCTATCCACTTATGAATATAGATGCAAATTTGTATGAGATAAACAGCAGAGATGCTTACTCCTCCATGGGCACATGATCCTACCTCGCCTTTGTCGGAGGTCCGTGTTGCCCTACACTTGATTTTGTACATGTTTTTGGATTTATGACTTCGTTTATGACACAATGTTAACTTCGCTTTTTGTAATAAAACGTGTGTGTTGCTTGAAGGATACCGAAAGGCACGAGTCACAATGATAACGCACACTGAACAAATGAACTGAAAAATCTCAATTGACTGGAATGCTGTTCTTAAACCCAGAAAATTTTGGGAAGTGCTCTTGCCGATATTACATAAAAGAAAAATGGGAATAAGTGAATTTTGCGAGCATTTTATATCCGACAACATTGCAGCTTCTCGTCTAATCATGGCGCGCAAATCATCCATATATACATGATGCTCTCAAAACTTTGAGGATGCCTAAACTCTAATATATTGATTTTAACCAACAGTCTAACCTTCAGTTAATCCCTTGCTTGTGATACTTTAAGGCGCCTTCATGGGCGGTCCTACGGATAAGGACCGGAAAACCGAGGCTCCGTGCACAGCATCGTGGCACGTTAATCAGATCCTCCCTGCTTGAAGGTCTTAAGCGACCGAGCACTATTCAATAATTTTGCAGCCCATCACTGGCAATGGGTGATTGTTCTCCATACAGAGTGCAAGATTCTTGAGCGGGACGTGAAACTGTAAACAACCAACCTTGACCTTAAGCGACTGATCTTGAACTTAAATTTAGTAAAATAACGGAAATAGGTAATATACGTCCTAACACTCTCAAAAAAAGTTTTATTCATCATCCCAGGACAAGTGATGTGTAAAATTCTTAAGTTTAAGATGGCATCTGACGGTCATTTTTAATTTATGCAAATTACCAGGATTGCCTAAACTTGTAATTCGGGCAACCAAATTAAATTAGTTCTAAGCCCCTTTGGTAGTATAAATCTGCAAAAATAATTTATAGGAGAGAATATTTCTAAGTTTGAGAAATTTCAAGTNCATTCGGGCAACCAAATTAAATTAGTTCTAGGCCCCTTTGGTAGTATAAAGCTGCAAAAATAATTTATAGGAAAGAATATTTCTAAGTTTGAGAAATTTCAAGTCGAATAAAAGGAAATATCGTACTAACCTTGACTTTAGGACCCCTAGATCAATTAGTGTTCTTCCTCTCTTGATAAACAACGCTACGTGATAAGTATGATAACAATCGAGCGAAGACTGTCTCATTCACACAAGCGCGCGCGCACCCGTTACTACATTTGTATATCCCGTGTCGTAATGAATTTCGAGGGGATTAAACACAAACAATATGAGTTTATTTTTATGTATAAAGATGGACTTGAATACGAATTTTTTTTGTCTCTCTGCAACTCAACACTACATGGTTATCATAACATTTCTTTGACCAGACACGGAATTCTCATGCCTCGAGGCCCACATGTACCTCCGGAGAGATCTGGGATACTATATGTTGCAAATCTTCATTCCCAGCATGCTTGTGGTCATGCTTTCGTGGATATCTTTCTGGATTGGCACAGAAGCAACCCCAGAGAGGCTCTCGCTTGGAATATCTTGCCTGCTGACGATAACAGTGCAGAATTCCGCTCAGACAGATTTCCTTCCACCTGTCACCTACATAAAGGCCATCGACGTGTGGATGATGGCTGGTATTGTATATGTCCTAGCAGCATTGCTAGAGTTTGTGTGCATACACGTCTATGTACTCTACCATCGACGACAAACCAAGGTAAATGTAAAATCGTATGGATGTACAATACAGTACAAAAATATATCCTCAACAGACCGATCTTCAATCATCTCAACTATCATCAGATATACGCTAAGGTTCTACATTTTCTGTGATAGTATATAGTTTATAATCCTGAATGTAAGGAAACTACAAGTAGTTTTAAAACACATTAAGAGAAAGGATTTATATAATTCATACCTACAGTTACCTTTGAATATGCCTTGAGTTTTAATGGAAGTAAGAAAATTGTAATGATTTGATTTTTAGAAAATTTAGTAAAAACGTAAGACATAATGGGAATTACAAATGCACGTAATGTACATGTATAACACGCTAACAATTCTAGTGCAAATTTCTTTCGTGAAAGAACACTAAATCTTAAGTATTCTGTACTATTTTCAAAGATCTAAACTCGTTCAGTTGGGAAATTATAAATATATCATATACAGGAGCAGGATCCAAAAGAGAATTGGAAAGAGGATCGAGAAGTGAATCCAAGCGTCAGTCACCCAGAAGAGGATCCAGAAGTGAAATCCACGGCGTCAGTCAGGAGAGGAAGTCCAGAAGTTGATTCAGACCGTCGATTCTAGAAGAGGATCGCGAAGTGAATCTGGAAGAAAACCAGGAAATTAATCTGGAAGATAACCAGGAAGTGAATCCAGATGTCAGTATAGAAGAGGACGAAAATGAATCCAGACGTCAGTCCGGAAGAGGATCGCGAAGTGAATCTGGAAAATAACCAGGAAGTTAATCTGGAAAAGAAAAATCAAAATGTGAATCCAGAAGAAAATCCGGAAGTGGATATGGAAAACAATGCGGAGGTAGCTATAGAAATGGATCCAGAAGAAAATCGGGAAGTAACTCCAGACGAAAATCGTGAAGGAACTGTGGAAGTGAATCCGGAAGTAGTCGTGGAACTGAATCACGAGGAGAATCAGGACGTAACTGTGGAAGTGAATCCAGAGGAGAATCAGGTAGTCACTGTTGATGTAAATCCAGAAGAAGATCGGGAAGAAAATGCGGAAGAGACCCGGGAAGTGAACGCAAGTAACCCAGAAACAAATGATAAAAAGCGCAAGGTTGATTATAAGTTGAGAGCTCGTCGTCTCGATAGGATATCAAAAATCGTATTTCCGGTGTCCTACGTAGTCTTCAACATTGTTTTCTGGAGTGTGTATTCATCTAGATAAATGGCCGTCAAGGATCCATAGCTATGACAAGCACTAATTGAAAAGAAATGCTGCTCAGCAAACCCCATCACCGTATTCCGCATTTGCGCAAACAAACAGACCCAGCACCTTTTACAAAGTCTAGATTTTTTTATTTGTTTTATTTTTGAGTTTAACATTTTTTTTGTTCATTTTCAACGATAAACAACAACAACGTATGAGGTAAAACCTCCACAGAGGCCCTCCATATATACCTCACCTGGGGTGCCAGGGGCTCCCTGGATCGGTTTGAATAAATATAGTAATAAAGATTATAAGTATAAGCATACACAAAGAAATTGTACAATACATTACTGTTCAATTTATATTCAATACAAAAAACGTTTCTGGTATTCTTATAATTGGTCTGCTACAATTTTCAAAAGACTGTAATTGCATTTAACACTTTTCGCACCCTTTGTTATGAAATAATACTGATATAAAGATGATTTCAAAAAAATTAGAAGTGCATTTGTATTCACAGATTCATTTTGTAATCTACATTTCATTTTATATTTATATATTTTGTATCCTACGATGGATATGATATTATTAAATGTTAAAAACGTTTTTGTTGTTTCGGTGAACTCATTAAAAAATCCTACAACATTGTTTTCCATGAATACCAAATTTCATTTGATTAGATATTTTCCCCATATAATTTTGTTTCATCGACATCCAAATGTTAAAATGCATCAATATATTCCATTCTTCACAACTTGAACAATTTTTTGGCTACTTCTTTTATTCCATTTTATTTACATTAAAGTTAACAATTACAATTGATTATGTAGAGTTTAAAAGTTAAAATATATTTTCCATTGTTCATTTGATATATTAAATTTCGTTTGACCATTTCTTTTCCATTATTGGTTTTTGCGTTCTTTTTTTGACAGTTTTAAGAACTATAATAAAATCCTGATTTCTCAACTTCTGGATTTTTTATTTTCCTGGCAAACTTCATGATGAATGTTCCATTTTTTGTAAAAACATTATTTAACATTTGTTAAAATCCTTGTGCCTGGCAGTTTTCAGCAAATAATTTTTCAATGTATAGTCTACTTGACGTAAACCCCAATCCATTTTTTTTTTTTTTAAAGGGGAAAATTTTTTTTCTTCCAAAAAAAAATTTTTAAATTCTTTTGAAGTGGTTGAACTGTTTTGATAAATATAGTATTAATTATTTAGAAGTTCTATAAATTTTCTTAGACGATTGATCTAAAGTTATTTATTTTACCAAACAAAATTTTTCTGCTTAAGTTTATTCAATACAATGTAGATTTTAACCAGTTTTTATCTCAATCAAAGCTCTTTGATTAAAAAACATTCTGAAAACAAATGATCTATTGTCTCTGGTAACCTGATGTGCAATGATGGAACATAATGTAAGTCTTTTAATAGCATATTTATATCAAGTTAGTAGTCTGTGAAGCATTGAAATTGAAACCACTTGTAGTTTTGTTTCTGCAGTGTTTAAAAAGAAGCAGGTAAAACTGTTCCCATCTTTTTACTAAAGTTGAACCATTTGAAACCATTTTACTTTCAGAAGTTGGAAAACTGAGAACAATATACTGGGAAAGTATAATTTCCTCTTCATCTTTGGCTAAAAATGGTGTGTCTTCAGGAAATTAAATTTATAATTTTATTATGAAGATAATTCAGAACATCTCTTCGATTTTTTATTCACCCTGACAATTTACGGTTAAATCTTTAGACATCTATTGGATAATTTGAAGTTTTATCCATAATCCAGTAATGTAAGACTGTACATTCATCATAAGAAAAAGAAAGGAGGAAAAGGGAACCAGAAAGAAAAGAGACATAGTGTAAACACCTTAAGATCAGTGATGCTGACTCCATAATTTCCAGAAGCCCATAATTCATAGAGAGTATGGCATTGGGTAAAACAAAAAAATCTTAGTTTGTTACAACAAGCATTGAGAGTATTTGCACAGCATACATAGTCCTACCGGTTACCACAATCATTGGACGCAACAATCTTCTAATTTCATATGTAGGCTGTATCATATACTTAATGATAAAAGGGAATATAGGTGAGCCGGTGTTAGGATAGGGCTATAACTTCGGTGGAAAAATGAATATATCAAAGTCCAGATTCGATCTTGATCTGTAACTTGGTATGGCAAAGGAATGTTTTACCAAATATCAAATGATATCTGCAACAGTGAGAAAAACGTGCAGAAACTGATAATTTATGGAAATTTTGTAAGTCCGAAGGGCCAATAACTCGAGTAATAAGATGAATGGATCAAACCAACTCGGAACTAAATTCAATGTGCCAAATATAAATGAATATCCTGCAAGCGTAAGAAAAAGTTGGAAAACCACGGACGTGGCGGACAGACAGAAAGACAGACAGACACAAAAGAAGAAAGCTATAGTCCCCTCCGGTTACAAACCGGTAGGGGACTAATAAACATCTGTTTTTAATAAAAGGTGTTTATTCAATTTTCTTTTAGAGTAGCAGGGCTGTTGTATTTTCATGGGTTTTCAAGTCCCAAAGAAGAAACCAGAATATCTTTAATAAATAATTAAATAGAGATAAGCCTTCAGCTGAATACATATTGTGCCGAACAGTGGTAGGTAGAAATTCAAATGTGAGATAAATGTAATTTACTTCTGAGATCCAAGAAAAACACACCAGTTCATGCCATGTTGACTCTAGACACATAAAAGCATATTATTATTTAAAGTCATAGATAGTGTATTAGAGCATTTGAAATTAAACTATCATATTTTCTCCATATCGTACAAACTGCTTAGGTAATAACAGGAAATACATCGCCGCCATGTACACTGTGAAACCAACACAGTTGAACCGTTGACCTAAAGTATCCGGAATACAAATCGTGAATTAATAATACATTTGATGTACAGTATTGGGGGGGGGGGGAACATTGAATTTTGTAAGAATGATCAGGTAATGTGAGTTATGTTACAAATACTACAATGATCCTTAAGCGTTGTTATTCTCTTGACATTTTCTGTTGTTTGTTAATCAAATTCTGTGATTTTGTGAGATCGTGTCATCAGATTGGAGATGAATGGCTTGACGTTCTATTTTCGACCACCGTGTTTCACGTAACACATCATTCTTTATATCTGACAGTTCTTCCTTTGTGTATCAAAACTTATCATTATGTTGCCAAGAGTGTTTTGGATGCTTGGGTTAAGCTTCCATAAACATCATTTAGTTCAATTTTCTCAAACGTATTCAAAGACTTATTTTGGCTGGTTTGCATCTTCAATCAAGGTTCCCCCGTTGTCCGTTTTCATGGAACGAATACGTCACTCAGATTCCACAATATTCACAAACAAAGAAAATATTTAAAAACCTCGTATTCACCTGTCTTGTCTTGTAAATTTGGTGCGCCTAGATTGTTCCTGTTAATTTCCTATATAAATTTTATCCGATCTGAATGGTTAAATTACAATAGAATAAACAGAGTCAGAAAAATTTTCAACCTACCATGGGCTAGTCACCGGAACCGGAAGTCAAATTCAAAAGCTGATAGCTTCTCTGACTACAACAAGTTGTATGAGATGGAATGCATACGATGATATAAGTAATTAATCGGATAATGATTGGAAATTGAAAGTCATACCTTAGTTCTACATAGAAGGTTGTGATCATACATCAAGTGTGTAAAAAAGTAAAGATTTATAGAAAAACGTCCACATGCCTTCAGAAAAAATTGACGTAAATTAAGCAGTTCTAGTGTTAGTGCATCCGATAGGGCAATCACCCCCCCCACTCCCTCCCCTCAGAGGAGATGTAAGATCTAGATGTACAAATCATTTATGCAATTAATTTGTTCATTAAAAATTGTCTTGCTATTGTATAATTTGTTAAACATAAAAAATGCGGTCAAAGACCAGAAATGGCTGGGTTGCTGTTAAATATGTTCAGTAAACAGGAAGTAGGTGTCGGACAGGTTTCTGAAATCGAAATTCCACCGATATCGGACCACCCGCTTATGATGGATATCAAAGGTCATGAGGCTACGATAATAATTGCTGAGTAAAGTGTACGAAAATTTTTACTATGAGAATAACACTGGAAAATATTCTAAGTCTAAACAGCGAAGTAGCTGTTCGGACAGGTTCGAAATCGGATCCCCACGATATGGACCACCGACTGATGCATGAGATATCAAAGGTCATGAGGCTTACGATATTAATTGCTGAGTAAAGTGTTACGAAAATTTGCCGCTATTAAGGAGTAAACACTGGAAAATTTATTACGAAAATTTGCGCCATTTAGGAATACACACTGGAAAAATATTCTAACGTCGTAAACAGGAACGTAGATGTCGGACAGGTCTGAATAGGATCCCACGAATGAGACCACCCACTGATTGATACATGTTAAATGTCATGAGGCTACGATCAGTAGTACTAAGTATTGAGTAAAGTGTTACAGAAATTATTTCCCCGCCCACTCGGCCGCCCGCCCGCCATTCACCATTTTATAAGCCGTTGCACTCGTGCACCCGGCCAAAAATGAGCGATGGCTATGCTTCCACATGAACAAACAGGATATCTACGTAAGTTATGACGATGTAAATCCACCATGTATTCCCATATCAAACTTATTTTGCGATCGTGTATAATTACGGTCCGATAACTCCTTGTTTTTGACAATGAGACGTACATCCGTGTGTTGACTAAACGGTAGTTGTGATCAGGAGAATAAATACGCACAGATTATTTTGTGACATGCTAGGGTAAGTAATGAGCTCAAAACAAAGTTACAGGGGCAATGTTAATTATACCACATAAAAAACCCCCAATTCACACCATTGTTTAATTTTATCGAGAATTTTTAATTTTATATGTTACAAAAGTATAAAAACAGAAGTTAAACACAAGCACATATTGCTTTTTTATCTTATTACGATGGAAACTTATATCTTCCAGGGGGGGAGGGGGGATTTATATGTTGAAAAAATATGTTGAATATATATGCGATTATGATATACTTATAATCCTGCATGATTTTGTGAATGATGTAATGCAATAAATCTCATGCTTAACATAACGTGGACGTTTGTGAACATTGAGGTGTTAGGTGTCACTTGTTAAACTTCTAAAGATCTGTGATTTCCCCTGCCAAATTTCTTAGTTACTTGTAAATTACATGCTCCTAAGATGAAATAGTCCTCTCAGATCTTAGCAAACCAATTATTCGGATAGCTAAAACAACACAAATTCGTCCAACAACACATCAAAATGATATAATTGAGTTAGATATAACCTTTGTTTGTACGAGAAAAGACAATGTCTTCTAAAGATTTATCATGGTTTGCCCAAAAGTCATTTGCACAGCACTTGTATTAGTGGCTCAGTCAAGGACAAGGACATTTCTGAACTTCATCTGGTAAGCAATGATTTTCTCTTTCTTGTCATTTATCATAACACAATTAAACAGATTTTAAAATAAACACAACTTTCACATGACCGCTTTGTTTACTCCCGGTTGCGTCCGAGCCATTTTGAAATGTTATCATATCGGTGAAATTCTTAATTTTTCCACAGTTGATTTTGAAGCAATAAAAGTAGGTTTCTGAACTGAATGTTTTCATGTTTCATATAGATTCAGTTTTTAACTTTGACACGTAGCATGTCCCAACTTTTTTCCAGAAATATGAAAAAAGGTTTTGAAAAAATACCTTTTTATACACGCAAAATGCCGAGAAAACTTCACCATATGCTCATTAATTTCTCGTATAATCAGTTGGACGTATACACACCATTTTTCAAATGAATTTTGAAGACAATAAATCTTTTACCGAACTGAAATAAATAGCATCTTTTGTCATAACATTAATGCTCCTTTCAGGTCAGGGGTCCAACTTTATTCTAATTGATAGTAATGCATGAATAAAAAAGTTATGAATAGTTTAATCACACACTCCCCGTTTTCGCCATATATAAATACCACAGTACTCTTGATAGAAATAAACAAATTGAAACTGATCAAATCAGTGATGGCCCCGCAATAGTTGAATGTTGTAACCGTAAAAGACTAGCACCGGCTCAGAATATAACAAGGGTTATCTAAAAATAAACAGCCAAAGTGTAATCTAACAACAGAAGTAAGATTGTATGGAAAAGGGAATAGTGACAACCTGGAATACAAAATAAAAGAGTAAGGTATACGCGGACCCCTGATAGATTGCAAGGAGGAGTAAGTATTCCCCTGTTCACCGGTAACACCCACAGTGAATGCTATATGTATATTCTTGATCAGGTTACAAACAGAGAATTATATCCAAAATCAGTGTGTAAAGAACGGGGCTAAACAATTTATATTAACAGCACGTTCAACAGTCACGTTTAAAGCAGCTTTTCGTAAATTCTAATGGTCGTCTATAACAGTACGTTTACCAATATCGACCTCATCATTGAGTCAAATGCCTGTCTGACTGTGTTCATAGCCATAGTTAAGCCGTTGTTCACCCACTGATTTGACTACGGACTGATTCCGTTTACCTAGATCAAGGACTATGGGCTCACGCGGTCGTGACCGGTCAACAGGGTGCTTCACTCCTCCTAGGCACCTGATCCCACCTCGGTTGTGTCCAGGGGTCGTGATTGCCCAACTCTTGTTTTTGTATTATTTTAGGACTTGCGAGATGATCACTAGTTCGTTATCCTTTGCCTTTACATTAAACACGCCAGATAGCGTTGGCTCAATACTTGATTATATGTGCATATTACATCACTTATAACGACCATACAATTTTCGAATATCGACTCACACGAGACTTTTGAAACCTTGTTATATAAAATCTCTCTTTTT
>CAJDSM010024500.1:0-14081 GCA_903981925.1 Ostrea lurida | reverse complement strand
TTCGTTACAGTACTTTTTATGGTATCTTTATTTTTTGTTACAGTACTTTCTGTGGTATCTCTCTTTGCTGCCCCTGGTTTTGCCAAGCTTGACCATGTCCATTAGAAGAGGAATCTCACTTCTTATACTCTGGCTTCTGGGAAGGTAAGATGTTTCTGTGTATTCATACATGGACAGGTTACGGTTGTACTGTTGTCATCCTGGGCAGGTAAAGGTGTTTTCCTGTGTACATTCATGGACAGGTAAGGATGTTTCTGTTGTATTTACTTCATGGGAACAGGTAGGTGTTCCGTGTCTTTAAATTCTATCATGTGACAGGTAGGTTAATTTCTGTGTAGTTCATCTGGCTGGGTAAGGTGGATTTCTGTTCTTACGATCGATGGGACAGGTAAGGGTTATTCATTCTGTGTTGTGATTTTCCACTCCATGGAACAGTTATAAGTTGTTTCTGCTGTCATTTCATACCCATCGCAAGATGTCATGATGTATTCATCTTTTCTGAGATTTTAATTAAAATCTAACAAGATCTTCACAAGGAATATATGTACAAAATTTACCATGTTCTCCTATCAAATTCTTAGAACTACGCCAAAAAACTATTCCTTTTGATTTATATGAATTACTAATGCTTATCTTCTTTCTTTCAACTGAGGGATTACATATGCTACATCTGTCTTTCTATACAAGCTCTGCTCACTAATATCAATGTACAAATATAGTTGAACTTTGGTATCATGAACACTCAGTCTCTGATATCTCGAATACCATGGATATGTCAAAATGATTTGGAGGTCCCAACCACCTATTTTCTAAGTTTTTTTTACCCTCAATATCTCGAATTCACAGATGTCTCAAAGTTTTTTCTCAAATATGAGACTCCATGTATGGGCTATGATACTCAGGTGACCGTTAAGGCCTGTGGGCCTCTTGTTTCTCAATCCCATCAAGTTCAAGATAATGAGGTTCTACTGTACATTATACATCCCATATAAAGAAAATTATTCTATTTTACAGGGTTTCTGGTTGTTGCCGGCATATTTCCTGGAATTTGAAGGATTGAACACATTTCTTTTGATTTGGTTGGCGGGGATGGTTTTCTTCCTCATCAACATAGCAGTGATAGCAGCCATTGTGGACAGTTATGTGTACAATGCTTGGGGACAGAATGCCAAGAAACAAGCCTAAACTGTTCCCAAGGCAATTAAATTGATCCTTGATTGGCATGTACTACAACAAAACACCTTTTTGTTATTGTGTGGTTGTGTTCCTAGCCTTATAGAGCAGTACTTGTATCCAATACAAAACTCTCATCCTGTGTCCGATACTCACCCTTCAGCTTAGAATTTATCACTGCCATTATATTATGTGTTCAATATATATTGTTTTGTATGAACATGTAGAGATTTTGCTCAAAGCTTTTTTTTTTAAAGTTTATATGGTTATTTTTCCGAATCTTGAGTTTAACTCTTTCTGTCCAATTTGGTTTTCTATTTTAAGTCCAGGAGACATGTATACCCAGGGTTAGCTTGTGGATAGTTTTGTGTGAATTACATTGCTTTGTTAACAAATATTAGTTTTGTGAATACAGCTATTAAAGCTTCATTTATATAACATGTAATATGTGTTTGTTATTAGCTGCATGCAGTAATGTTGTCCTTGAACTCGGACTTTTAGGGGGTGGCTACAACTTTTGAGGAGCTGATCTCTGGTGATTCGAATAAAATGAATTCTGTTTTGCCTAGGTGAAGACAGCTTCATGTGAGCAACCATGAAAAACATTAAATATTTTTAAGAACAGCAACATTTTGTGCAAGAATACAAGGGTTGATATTTGCATAAGATATATCACTATCAGCAGCATATGAAATCAACTTACAGTCTTGAACATCAACAATGACAGAAACTGAAAACAATAGAGGACCTAAAATTCTACCCTGTGTTATGCCACAACTTACTGAATTAAAATGTAATAAGATATTGTTAATATTGGTTCACTGCTTGATTGAAAACCTACGGGTAAATTATGGCCTATGGAAGACCTACAAAAATGTGGGTTATATAAATAAAAATTTATGTGCTTTTCTGATTTACTCAAAAGCAGAAATGTTTGATCAGCTTCAAAATTGGCCCAGGATCCATGACACAATCTGTATTAATATAACCAAAATAGTTTTTTTTAAACGTCCAAATATTTATAGCATTGTGACATAAAACTACCCATGGAGACTTCCATTGTGCAGAATGTCGGATAATGATGTTTTCTTTGAGATAACGTTAACATTTACATGGTTAAAAATATTTGGGCGATTTCAATCTTTGCACAGCCAGGGGGAAAAAAACGCTATGCAAGCTTTATGTGACCTTGTTCATCATTTTCCTGATGGAATACCCGCTAGTTTATGGATCCATTATTTTTGTCTGTGTCCATTTCTCCCGTAACCACCGGCTGTGGAAATTGCCGAGATGACGAGCAATATATATAGGCGAGTCTTTGATATGTTTTGATAAAAGAAGAGAGATCGATTGTAGTTTTCCGATGATATGTTGTAGGCGGATTGTATATATAATTCCACCACATTCTTAGATGGCGTGGACAAAATTATTTACACGTAACACAAGTCTGATGCTCCTCTCTTAGGTGGCATTACCGATAGCTTGCTTACTTCTTATTATGTTGGTGTCAATTGTGGATTTCAGTGCATTTATTTAGGAACCAAAATTAAACATCAAGTAGAAAAAGTTGATTTATTTAACAATCATTCAGATCATTACACTTATATTATGTGCCACATTGTAATTTTTGTAAATTTACAATATGACAGATGGATTTCTTTTAAATGCCTAATTTATTGATCACCTAATGTAATTGTTTATGTTTAATATACTGTCCATTGAATATGGGTTACCTTATCTATACCGTATTTCAACTCTTCGCAAAACCTTTATAAACAAAAGATACATTGCTGTAGGTAGTAAATTTTCTACCAAGCCCCTACAGTGTACCTTTTCTCCTCAAGAAAATATCATCGACAGTTGTGAAGGACAAACTTCAGACGTCTTATGCAACGACACATATGCCAGAAGTGGTGTAAATCAAACGTAGATTCTTAAAAACTTTATTTAAAAAAAAAAAATCTAGTTAATTTGAAATCACCAAACTTTTCTCAAATCAACAATATCAAAACGCATGACTTTTCAACACTTTATAGATTGCGACCATTCCTCACGATCAATTATAAAGACTATACTTTTTTTTACTTTATAGACCGTTGCTTTCTCAACAAAAATAGAAGAATTGAAATATTCATATCAAGGTCTGTCAACAGTCTGTTGGAAATAACCACGGGCACGAACTGTGCTCCTTTGTTAGATTACCTATATGATTCATAATCCTACGAAAAAGAATTTATTCAAAAAATTCTACATGAGACGAAAAAATCTTCAGCTGTGACCTTTAAATCAAGATTTAGATATATCTATTAATAATAATCTTTTGACCACTGCTCGTCATCTTCATTTGAATTATAATGTATGTATAAAATTTAGTAGTATCTAAAGCTGACTGGAGAAATTTACGTCTCTACCTCACTGCCTTTTTTAATTTAGGAAAATGCAGGTTATATTGTTCATGACTAAAAATTTGGGTAGCTAATTCGGATATGAGAGAGAGACAGACAGACTAATAGATAGGGTCGCTGGACTTCAGAATATATGACAAGGTATAGAAATCAGCATGAAATATATGATAAGGTCATTAATACTCAATTATTTATATAAATAGCCTCTTCCAGCTGTAGTCCAGTAAAAATAGCCTTAAAAATCGCCAAACATCAAAGTATCTGCAACACAAAAGTTTTACTGTGAAAAATATTCATTAGGGTGCCAGTTAAGATTTTCACAGGTTTCTATAAAAATTATTACAGTGTTATATGATTTTTTGGGTCAAAATCTGGAAAAATGTTAAAAAATCGACGAAAAATGGAAAAACACCCACCTTCAGTGTTATTTGCATCAAAAGTGGTTATATATTTCATAATAACATTTTACTGCATGTAGGCTAAAATGCCATAAATTTTTGTTGACCAAATCATTCTTTAAGGACGATTTTGGGGGCAAAACCTTTAAAAAATCCCAGAAAAATGGAAAAACAGAATATCTAAAAACTTCAAATACCAACAATTCATTTTTTCTTATAGGTACCTATTAGTATATATAAACTAATGTACTATATCATTTAAAACATGAAATCAATGCAGAATTTGTAATTTTTAGAACCTGTGAAAATGTTCTACATGTAACACAAAAAATCGCTTAAAAATGGAGAACGGATATGATCCATACTGAATACTTAAATACATGAAACGTCATTAAGAGCATGCTTGGGTTTCTTATAGATAATATTTATGTAGTCTTTGAAGACCAGATCTCCAACAATCCGTTGGTATTGCTATGGACACTAATTGTGCCCCCTTATTGGCAGACTTATTTTTATATTCATATGAAGCAGAATTTGTACAAAAACTGTTACGGGATAAAATAAAAAAAAAACTTGCCATGTCCTTCAACCTTACATATAGGTATATAAATGATGTGCTATCAATAAACAATCATAATTTTCACAATTGTGTCCATTTGATATAATCCGACAAACTCGGTATAAACGACACTACATAATCTGACTATAATGACTACAACTACATTATATGATAAGCGTGATGACTTTAACTTTGCAACCGTCAACTTTCCCTCTCTATGTAGTAATATACCACTATCATCTGCTTATGGTGTGTATATCTCCCAGTTGATTCGATACACAAGAGCATGCTATGCGTATGAGGACTTTTTAAACCGAGGCCAACTACTAACAAAAAAGTTGATGTTGCAGAGTTATAACGAATCTCGTTTAAAGTCATCATTTCGCAAATTCTACGGTCGCTATAATGACCTTGTTTACGATTACAAAGTATCACCAAGTCATATGTTTGATTCCTTTCGTAACCCTTTGTTTGACTGTCATTTTCCCTCAATTTTGACTACAGGTAATCCCGTTTACTTTATGTGCCGGATTGCACAAGTGCAAAACCGGCTTATAAAAGGTGAATGCGGGCGGGTGGCGGTGGGCGGGGAAATAATTTCTGTAACACTTTACTCAGTAACACTTATCATAGCCTCATGACCTTTGATATCCATCATCAGCGGTGATCCATATCGTGGGATCCGATTCCAGACCTGTCCGACACCTACTTCCTGTTTAACGACTTAGAATATTTTCCAGTGTTATTCTTAATAGTGCAAATGTTCGTAACACTTTACTCAGCAATTAATCATCGTAGCCTCATGACTTTGATCAATATCCATCATCAGCGGGTGGTCCCATATCATGGGATCCGATTTTAGACCTGTCCGACACTTACTTCCTGTTTACCGACCTAGAACATATTTACAGCAACCCGGCCATTTCTGTCTTTGACCCATTTTTTCGACTAAGTGCGGGTGTGACCGGTCAGCAGAGGATGCTTACTCTTCTATGGCACCTGATCCTGCCTTCGCTTTTGTTGGAGGTCCGTGTTGCTGAAGCTCTGATAATCTTACACAAATAAACATAGTTAGTCCGGTTTTAATTAGACAACACTAAACAGTTGATAGAAAGGAACTTTATGATCACTTTGTCCATCCCCAAATGTATTGTTTATCATCAGCAGTTCCCGTGAATGTCATATGGGAAAAGGTCACCATTTGAACAGAAAATTATATGAAAAGCTATACAATTCTCAAATCTAAAATATATAATGAAAAGGGTGGGGGTCTGCGATGTCAGCGGCACGTCCTTACCCATAAAATTATGAAGTCCCCCCCCCCGGCCTGGTGGGAGCCCACTCATGGGTTTTGAGGCTTTTTAGATTACATTTGGGGCCTTGGCCATCCCTGTCCCTCCTAAATCTGCCAATGGTACGGTCGAGGTATTTATATAGGGACTGGTGGGATTATATGAGGAAGCAAGTGAAATTTTCATTTTTTTAAAGAACGTATATATATTATTATTATAATATATATATATATATATATATATATATATATATATATACCGCCTGAAAATTATAAAACTTTAGTAAATCTCCAATTTTACCTAGTATTTTTTATTTTTTATTTATTTATTTATTTTTTTTACAGAGCAATCCGTTTGGGATACGATATACTGACATAATGATGTTATTAGAGGGGCTTTAATTCCGGATGGCTACACAATTGGATGAGTAATGTAGTTTGTTTTTCACTCTAATTTAGCAATACATGTAGTTACATTTTGCGTCTAAAATCCGGAAACACGAGTTTTGAACAAACTTATTTGGTCTTTTATGAACCTCGACCTATTTCCGGTCGGTTCATAACGTGAAGCGTACTAGAGTGTTACTAAACATTTTAAAAATTGTAATACTTACAGTTTTAAGGACCGAAAATGCCTTTACGGTTAGGTTTTGCAAAAGAAAAGCTCCGATATTACAAAGATCTCCCTAAGAGCATATTGGTCCAACAGAATGCTGAAATTCGAGTACCCGAAAGGCCCGTGAAAGCGATTTTTGCAGGGACGGTCATGAAAAGAAGTGTTGGAACGCCCGAAACGCTAAAAGTCAGAGTGTTAAAGATGAAGCTTGATAAATATATTACAAAGGTAAGCAAATGAAAGACAAGAAAAAGTAAATGCCGGTTGATTTGTTATCACAGACTAAAATGAGAATGAAATGCACTTAGACCGAATTTACTCGCACATTGAAATATTACAGTACCAGTAGTAGATACATGTAACTTTTTGGCTAAGTTTACATAGTTAGGTATATTTGTCAAAACATCTAATAATCAAATATTATAATCAATAAATTTACAGTTGAATTACCTTTAATTGCACATGATTAAAAAAACAACAACAACCTGCATAAATTTACCGGAAATTATTTTCTATTCAGACAATTAGCCAAATTTTATTCATTCAGTAACCTAGTAATGTATGTAAATGTTTGATTTAATACTTTATATTTTTATCTTTGTAGTATTACTATAAAAGGATGGACTATTGGGTGTTAGAAAAAGATTTGCAGGCTAAGATAGGAGACTTAGTTCTTATTCGTCTTATGGATGAACCTTACACACCACGCGTAAAGTTTGAAATTTACAAGCACTTGCATCAGCTCGGTGAAATGATTTGTCCAGTAACTGGACGAGGAGTGAGAGGACTGGAATATGTTGATCCAGCAAGAACTGACCACATTGGTAATTTTCCAGACAAGTGGCAAAACAATGTAATGCACAACACCATGGTACAACAGCTGAGATTGTTGGAACTTGGGCAAGAGTTAAATGAAGACATTGAACAAATAGACGATTTTGATGGAGAAACAGAAGTCTAATATTGATTAGAAAATTAAATATATATACTACTAAATAGTTCCTTTATTTTCTTAACACATATTTGGAAAGAAAACATTGTTTTATGACTATGTACAAAAACTACAGATATGTATTTGAAATGTTTTAGGGAGATGAACTTGGTTGAACTTCTTAAATCAATTGACATAGTATATATGGATATACACTTATAAACAGATGGACAGGCCAATTCTTTGAGCTGATTTTTAATTAGTGGTATTTTGATATATGCAGAATTTTTTCCTTGAAGCTTTAAAAAGTCCCACTTCTGTCTGTACTGTGATTAAATCTACATTTCAGTTTACAAAGAGATTTATATGGCTCAGTCCTTAATTAAAAAAAAATCACACAGCGTGTTTGAAATTTTAAAAACAGTGGTGAATGACTGAATGTAGTATTAATGTACAGTTGACTCTACCTGTCTTAAGAAGCTTGATAAAATTTAGCATTCTGTGCAAATTGTAGTAGAGGCCTGATGTGATACAAAGACAGTCATGTCGTGATCAAACTGCCATAACTCCACTGGAGAAGACAAATACTGTCCAAGTGATTTCCATGGTGTAATTATACTTCAATATAAATTAAACTTTGATCATATCAAAGTCATTAGTTAGATAAACAAAGGCCCCCGGGCATCAATGTTCATCAGGATAGCACCACAGAGTAAAGCACACTGATGTTACTAATGAGTGTGTATCTAAAGAAATAGATATTGTCATTTCTATCTAAAGTGCAATCATTACTTGTATTTCTTCATTACAGTGTGGCATGGAGAACATTATTATTATTTTTTATGTCCCCGGAATCTTCGATTTGGGGGCATAAAGTTTTTGGTCTGTCCATCTGTCCACAAAAAACTTTTAACATTGGCCATAACTTTTGAATGGCTAGTGATGGGACTTTTATATTACACATGTGTGTTCCTTATGACAAGCCCTACTACTGGTGCCAAAATTTTGACCTCCTGACCTTGATGTTTACCTACTTTTCAAAAACTTTAACATTGGCCATAACTTTTGAATGGTAAGTGATATATTTTCATATTTCACATGCATAATCCTTTTGGCAACCCCTTTCACTGGCATGTGGAATCCGGGGGCATCAGGTTTCACAAACACATCTTGTTTCCATCAATAATTGACAAAGTGTGGTCATATTTGCAACCTATATGCATCATTTACGGACTGCAACAAATATGTCAAACTTCAACATATACTTTGGCCAATGACCTTCATTCAGTGCATTACAAAGCAACCAATGTGCCAAGTAAAAGTTCCAGTGTCTCTCTGTTTCAAATTTATGGTGCTTCATTTTCATCTAGTATCTTTTATTTAGGATCATGACAATGTGATTATATCTGGTTGGTCTTTGTGTCCAGTATCGGGATCCAACATTTCTTGCACAATAAGTTTTAACAAATGACCTTGTTTCATGGTCACGACATAGTCCAGTCATAAACTACTCTTTAGCTAGGCATGGGCCTCCATATCATCTGGGAGTGAAAAATTATTATGCAGCAATTAAAATTGACTAATTCAATAAGCCATTTTGCTGAGTTGAATTTCTGTTGTCTATAGCCAGAGATGTGCGGGATGAGTTGTCAGACAAACATAGTCATTCCAATAAAGCACCAAGGTTTCAATGATGAAATTCATTATTAGTATATGAACCATATACTTGGCAATAAAGCCCCTCTCTAGATTGAATACAACCCAGGACCAAAACTGTTGATAAAATCAATCAAGCGAACTGTGCATTCCTAATCAGACTTGCTAAACAACAGTATAAAGCATGATGCAATTTTATAATGAGTTTATTTTGTAATCAAAACATATAAACAATAAATTATTCAACAAATTATATGTATAATAAACATTCATGTTAAGACTATCAAAGGCATATATAAAGATATGTTATGCCTGAATACTACATGTATACAAATGTAACATGTTTATATAGGATATAGAATCACATGGCTAGGAATAATTCAGTATTCACCCAAACCCTGACAAAGACATCTAATAATAAAAGATTTGATTTCAATCTCTAGAAACAGATCTGGACATCTGACGAAATGAAGTTTTAATTCTGACCGTTAATCGACCTATATCTGAGGCTAAAAAAGAACAAATATAAACTGGGTATATGATTGGATTCATATTGCGGACTTGCAATCCCAAATATTTACACACATCATTGTTTTGACAGTAATTAACATTCCATGATTCATTGTTCATAATTTCATAGACCTAGTACCTATACAGAAATAGTTCCATTACAAAACATAGATATAGAAATAAATGTCTACTTTGTATTAAGGGATATACGGAAAAATCAGGTAATCTCTGTGTAACAGTAATCAGTCTTGCTGATCTCCTTATTTTCATATCCCCATGATGAACACAAACTAGACATTTACTCCTTCAATAACACGCACAAGTAACACTTTCAGACATTTTAAATTCTTCTGCTAACTTTGTAATCATTTGATTCAGCAGCTCCCACTGTGTGCACATGGAGCCAGAATTCAAAAACTGGGTACAGATACTTGTCAAGGAAAGACCGAATAAGTCATCAAAAGTTTCTGAAACTTCATCAATAAGATATTTATCAGTCCTGAGGTGAAGATGTAGCTATATGTACCAAATTCATTCACAATTAGTCAAAGCACTCGTATTCCTAGTGACATCCCAGCACTCCTGATTTGTATGCACTTTTGTGTAGCAAAGAATTTGTCTTAAACTATAAAGTCCTGAACATGTATACTGCTGACATACACCACACTGAAGGTAGACATCATCAATTTCGGAGGGCTTGTAACCTGCAAATTAGAGAGAATAGTCAGACCTTTCATTCATTAATTTAAGTAATGAGAAATCTAAATTTACAAATATCATCAACTTTAGATAATGTAAATTCATGAGAATCATCATGGAGACAGTTTAGTTCTCCAGGTTAAAATAATTTTTCTTAACTTTTTCATGTATGTATGCTTTTGTTTTTATAAAAATTAGGGCACCGCCAAGCCAGTACATGATACGCCTGCATATATATTATTGACCATGGGGCCCTAACTCCTTTAAAAAATATCGGACAGTATTCCCCTTGCAATATGCACATCTCCACATTGTGATCTTTCTTTGTACAAAGTTTCATCCCTATCTCCCTAAGGGTTTAGGAGGAGTTGTGAAGACAAAGTATTTTGCATAGAAAACCCTAAGTTCAAGGGCCCTAACTCCTTTAAAAAACACCAGACAGCACTCTCCCTTGCAATATGCACATCTCCACATTGAGATCTTTCTTTGCACAAAGTTTCATCACTATCTCCCTAAGGGTTTAGGAGAGTTGTGAAGACAAAGTATTTTGCATAGAAAACCCTAAGTTCAAGGGCCCTAACTCCTTTAAAAAACACCAGACAGCACTCCCCTTGCAATTGCACATCTCCACATTGTGATCTTTCTTTGTACCAAGTTTCATCACAATTCCTCCAAGGGTTTAGGAGGAGTTGCGAAGACAAAGTATTTTACATGGAAAATCCTAAGTCCAAGGCCCTAACTCCTTCAAATTACATCAAACAGCACTCCCCTTGCAATATGCACATCCCCCATTGTGATCTTTCTTTTGTACCAAGTTTAATTAAAATCCCCCCTACGGTTTAGGAGGAGTTGCAAAGACAAAGTATTTTGCATAGAAAATCCTAAGTCCAACGGCCCTAACTCCTTCAAAAAACATCGGACAGCACTCCCCTTGCAATATGCACATCTCCACATTGTGATCTTTCTTTGTACCCAGTTTCATCACAATTCCTCCAAGGGATTAGGAGGAGTTGCGAAGACAAAGTATTTTGCATGGAAAGTCCAAGGGCCCTAACTCCTTCAAAAAACATCGGACAGCACTCCCCTTGCAATATGCACATCTCCACATTGTGATCTTTCTTTGTACAAGGTTTCATCACAATCTCCCCAAGGGTTAAGGAGGAGTTGTGAAGACAAAGTATTTTTCATAGAAAATCCTAGGTCCAAGGGCCCTAACTCCTTCAAAAAACATCGGACAGCACCCCCCTTGCAATATGCACATCTCCACTTTGTGATCTTTCTTTGTACCCAGTTTCATCACAATTCCTCCAAGGGATTAGGAGGAGTTGCGAAGACAAAGTATTTTGCCTGGAAAATCCTAAGTTCAAGGGCCCTTACTCCTTCAAATTACATCAGACAGCACTCCCCTTGCAATATGCACATTGTAATCTCTCTTTATACAAAGTTTCATCACAATCTCCCCAAGTGGTTTTAAGGCGAGTTGGCAAAAGAAAATAATTTTGCATGGAAAATCCTAAGTCTAAGGCCCTAACTCCTTGAAAAAACATCGGACAGCACTCCCCTTGCAATATGCACATCTCCACATTGTGATCTTTCTTTGTACAAGTTTCATCAAAATCCCCCCCCCCCCCCCCCCCCCCCCCCAAGGGGTTTAGGAGGAGTTGCGAAGACAAAGTGAAAGGGACAGAAAGATGACAATGGTATAGCATAATAACGATCCGCTTTTTATGCGGGCGTATAAAAATTGTACTATCTCTTTTAAAATCCTTTTCAATGCTTTACTATGTATTGTGAGAACCAAAACTTAATCAATGTAGCGAGTACATCACTACTGTCGACTGATCTGAACATCCAATTTTCATTGAATCAATATCTCTGACGAAATCATATGTATACCTCCTAGAAAGATCATCCTCTTTCTTCTTTTCTCCCTCCTCTCGTATGGAGGCTGTGGCGGGGTTAAGTTCCTTGAGTTGATCGGTGATGTCAAGGTCATTTTCTGCTGCTATCTGCTGCATCAGTGACTCGACCTCATTCTGAGGGGTGGAGAGCGTGGTCGCAGAGCTCATGGAATTCTCCAAGGTCTGAGGTTAAAACGACAAGTGTCAGAACATGCAACAAAATTTGTATATGCAATAATTGTGATGTTATGTTTTATTTGAAAGTGACCAAATTACCCAATTACCTAATTTCTCATGGTTGACTCTACAGTCAAACCTCGTTATCTCGAACTCAATGGGACCAAGAAAAAAGTTTCAGATATCCATGGATTCAAGATATTGAGGGTGAAAATACTTAGAAAATAGGTGGCTGGGACCTCCAAATCAGTTCGAGATACTGAAGTTCAACCGTATTTCAAATACAGTCAAGCCTTGTTTAATATCTCGAACTCAGTGGGAAGAAAAAAACTATACAGATATCCATAGATTCCAGATATCAAGGGTAAAATACTTAAAGAATTAATACTTGGGACCTGAAATAACTTCGATCTGAGATGTCGGTGTTCATGATACAGAAGTTGAACTGTATGCAAATCTGTAAACCAGTCATAACACTTACCGATGTCCTAACATCGATGTCTTCAAACTGCTTTTCAAACTTCCCCATTATTTGTTCTACCTGTTAATTGACAATTATATTGTTACCAGATCAAATAAACAATACTGAAAAAGGTCAGATTTGTTTTTAATCAAACAAGATCACTGAAAAGCAGATCCTATGCTAAAATTGCCATTATTATTAAGTGTACAACATCCAACAGCAGCAAACCTTTTCTAAATCCATTGATGACATGGCTTTGTCTAATGCTTTCGTTACTCCTTCCATTTGCTTTGCAATCTGTAAATGTTCAAATGAAACAGTATAGCAAACTCTATCGACTAAAACATTTCAGAACTAAGAACTTTTCCAATTTTGTTGAATCTTGTGCATGTATAATTTTGTACTTTACCTTTGGTCATGCTCAATTGCTACCCACTAAATCTCTGTCAATAAAGCACTCATTGCCTCAAAAAGTACATACATAACTGTATCATACATAGGCTAATATAGCCATATACAATCTAATCTATATTAGACCCTTTGCTCCACTCCCATACCATCACTACAAAGCTTCGTGTAGTGATAGTATGGGAGCGGTTAAAAGGATCTAATTTTAATTAGATTGAGCCACGTAACCACGTCATACATACGCCTTTCATTGCGACGGCCGTCTGGACTCGTGCTGCCACCCCATCCACTCTCGCTGCAAATCGTAAATAGTTCAGACCCTCATTCTTTTTCCTAATGGCATTTTCTGCATAAATCCTCGCTCCTTCTATGTTCTTTTGGGCAATAGACTGTAGAGATATAATAGATGTTCATCATGTATGAATCACGGGCATAGTTATTAGTATGCTGGTGCATGCTTCTACATCATTTTGCAAACAAAAAGGAAATATCAATGGAAACTACAGAAATAAAACTTTGATATTCAGGTACTGATTGTAAAATGTTTGATTTGTATGTACATTGTACCCCACTGATTGGTTCTTATATTTGGAAATTATTACAGTTTCACAGCATTCAGTTTTATAAAAAAAAAAAATGTGTTGAAAAGAAAAATGTTTCATAAAAAAAAACTGTCAGCCATCAGCAAACCATCACTTTGTTTAGAGTAAACCGTCAACAGAACAATGAACGAACACAAAAGAAAATGTGCATGGAGAATGTTAAATCAGATACCGTAATTTCTCTAATTTTTCGACAAAATACACCATTTTTTCAGGATGTTTGGCAAAAGTGTCGAAAAATAAAATTTTTTAAAAACTTTTGGTATGATTTTCCTTACCGAAGATCGATATC
>CAJDSM010024499.1:0-12813 GCA_903981925.1 Ostrea lurida | reverse complement strand
GAACTGTTTAGTAGGGGTATAACAATAGACAATGGTAGATAACTTTTATTTCCACCAGTGTCAGACTTATAAAGTGTCTACTTACAGCAGGAGCGTTGTAGTTCAGGTCATAGGTCACAGTGTTTCCTGTAGCCTGTCTCTTCTTTCGTCGACCAACAGCTGATGGGGTCAGAAGACCAGCTTGTGGGCTCAACAGGTCGGGTTTCAAATCCACACCTGATTTATAAATAAGCATTGATCACATGTTGTCGATTAAACAATGGTGTTCTTGTCTCAATGTTATTCATTTCAAGTAAACTCAATCCATTTTTTTTCCTTTTTGATGATATTATTTCTGGTTATTAAATATCCAGTTCTTTAATTTATTTGATTTCAAAATATACATTTTGTATGCGTGTTGTACGCGTACGTCTTAGAGAATATGCGTGTTGTCTTAGTTTCAAAAATCAAGACTTCAAGCTGTCAGAGATGATAGTATTTGCATGCATGTCTAGCTCGATCTCTGGGAAATACTGGGACAGACTTGTTTGTCGTGACATCTTCCCAGACTGCCACTAGGGCGATACAACACAATGCTTTGTGTATCGCATTTACACGTATACAGATAAGTCCTGGGAAGGGTGGTCTGGGTGTGGTCAAAGTTTGAACTTATAAAAAGACAGCCATGTGACATATCATAGGAAAGGTCTTATTAGTCCCCTACCGGTTTGTAACCGGAGGGGACCATAGCTTTCTTCTTTTGTGTGTGTCTGTCTGTCCCCATTCCGTCCCGTTGGTTTTCCAGACTTTTTTCTTACTGCTTGCAGATATTTATTTGATATTTGGCACATTGCTTTGCCATACAAAATTATAGAATAAAGTTTGAGTTTCGGTTTCGATACCATCATTTTTCCACTGAGTATCGGCCCTGGACTATAAATGTTCATAAAATATTCAGTTTCCGCACTTTATTCCTTCACTGTTTGCAGATATTCATTTGATATTTGAGTATATTGCTTTGCCGTACCAAGTTACCGATCAAGTTTGAGTTTGGTTTCGATCCATTCATTTTTCACTAAGTTATAGCCCTTGTCCTATCCTGGCTCACCAATATTCCCTTTTACCATAAATATATGATATAGCCTACATAATGAAATTAGAATATTGTTGCGGTCCAATGATTTGTGTAACCGGTAGGGGACTATGTATTGCTGTACAATACTCTCAGAATGCTCGTTAAAACATAGCATTTGAAAGTTTTTTACAAATACTGATTTCACATATTCAGAAAGGAATACAAGACAATCAAAGGCCTCAAGGGCCTGAGAGTCGAACTCAGCACATGATAGTAACAAGAGGACTCATGGACCACATCGCTCACCCATAGAGAAGAGCAGAAGTTTGGGACTTCAATATGCCACTATTCAGATGTATGGACTAAAGCTAAACCTCTGTCATCTTCTAATACACATAAATGAACATTCATCAATAATAAAATAAGACAACAACCACATAATTATGATCGGATAGGGCCATGTTATCCCTGGGTGGTTCTTTTATCGTGTTCTCTTAAAATTGTCTTATACAATACACAAGAAAATGAATATGTCGTAAAGGGCGGGTCAGTCAGGACCTCAAGAGCCCCCGCATGTGTCAATAAACTAGGAACAAAAAATATATTAGGTATTGAGGGTGGGATCTCATAGTTTAAAAATATTTTACCATTTTTAAAAGAGAGAAATCAACCATGACCCCAGGAGCTCTCCAAGTGCAATGAACTAGTCTCAACACAAAGAACAAGGGAATATATGGTTGGGTGGGATCTCAATATTCCAAATATCGGACAATTTCAAAAAAAAAGAAAAAAAAAAAAAGAGGGGGAGTCATGACCCTAAAGGCCCTCCACATATATTCAATAAACTTGTCTCAACACAATCATCAAAAAAATCATATGGTATGAGGTGGGGATCTGAATAGTTTTCAAGATATTAGACCATCTCTAAGGTTAAAAAACCCCAGTTATGAACCTCAACTTTTGCATAAGTTTGGTGATTTTTGGCCCCATTGTTCTGGACAGATTTTGCCTATATCAAAAGAATATTTTTTTTTCATTTTGTAATATTCCTCATTTCCATCCACCATGTGACAATTTTTATGAGTGATTTCACACTATTCAAAATGTTTCCTAATAGGACTGCAATATGTTTATGTAACATTTTGACTGCGGTATGAATTGACTTGGGCATGATTTGACATGCCATACCTGACTTCCGGAAATTTGTAAACAAAAATAGCGTGCGTATTAAATGAAACTTTTGAACAGGTTTTCAACTTATGTCTAGGTAAGACCAAATATTAAGCAATCAGTGCCCTTCAATTAGCCCAGATTGCATTTAGGTGACCTACATTGGAAATGGTTTGGAGAATACAAAATAGAACTGCTGGGAACGTCTTGTTAATATTCCTTTTCATACGAATGTGTTCATACGCCGTATGATACTAGGGCTTAATCCCAATGATTGTGCTGTTTTACAATCAATAAAATGTGTCTTATATCAAAATATTTTTCATTTCATCATGTATTCAGAAAACGAATTTACATACACTTCACCACAGCACTCGCACAACTATATTCTGTTGCGTAGACAAGTAGTAGCGGTGAAGAGGCAGATCCGCGAAAAATCGCCTGACGACAAGGAGTACGTCGCTACGCGAGCCGACTCAAAAAGGTCACACTTTTTGCCCATGATCTTTCTCTTTGTTCTAAATTTCAAGACCAATTATGATCATATGTTCCCCATGTTGGCTATAAAAGTTTGTATGTGTTTGGTAAATAACAAGATAGTTGTCTCCCTACCTTTGTTAGTAACACCACATGTGCTGACATCACCAAAGACGTCACATGATTTTGTTCCATCATCGTAACATGAGCAATAGACAGGTGTCTCCATGGAGACTGTTGACGTGTAACCATTGAATAACGAGTTGGACTCAGAAAATCTCCATTTGATGCTGAAATCATCAGGCCGTTCATTTACATTGGGAACTTTCGTAATGACCCCATCAGGTCCCAAGAGATCGTTGTCTTGACTACCATCATAAGTACCACATAAACCTGTACACATAAAACTGATAATATTCAGAATTCTGATCGATCAATGATTTGTAAGTAACACTACTATTGCTTGCTCATTATCAATTTGTATTGCTTGTCACCTCGTTTCAGTACTTTCATTACTTTGATTAAGTAACACTAGTCTAGTAATCATTTTGTACAACGAAACCTTTCTCAATGAAACAAATCATTTTTTGTGGAAAATAACAGAAGTCACAAAAGCCCTACCTTCAGTTCTGTTGAAGTCGGAGGCAGCTGGGTAAATGAAGATGTTGATGTAGGCCTGGTACGAATCCTTAATGGTCACTTTCGTTCCCGTGGGTAACATGACCTGTCCACAGAAGAAAACATTGTAGTTTCAAGACAAAATTGTCACCTAAAACAAGGTTTACAGGCAGTGGATATATCAGAAACCTACTTGGAATTGTTTCCCATCATTCTCCTGGAAGATCTGCGTTCTGGGTGTCAGATCTCCGTTTGTGAAGAGCTCCTCGTTGATTGGGTAGGCTGTGGACGTCTTGTTGACCCATTTACACTTGTCGACTCGGATAACGTCGTCACCAGAACGCACCATGGCACCACAGTTACAGGTTCCAGAGGAACAGCGTACCATAGCAGCACGAACCTGGCAATAGGTAGGTGTCCGTAATATATTTAATAATCAATGCACTGTAGTACTGAAAAAAATGATTCCTCTGAAGCAACAACAGAAAATCCTATCATATTCAGATCATAGCTGCCTCAAAAAAGAACTGAGTTTGTGCCCATTGAAGAACAAATGGTTTCCAAGATATACTCTAGACAATGAAAACATTAACATCACCCCTCCCCCACAAATGGAAGCAATATCCACAACTTCCTTGAATGGTAAAAAAAATCTCTTATCAAATCAGCAGGTGTATATAACTTTATTATTCACATAATTATGATACACACAAAATTTTAATTGTTTCTGCTTATCGGTGTTAAGATATAATCTGGACAATTGATGTCTATAGATGGAGATACTGATGGACAAGGCAGTGAGAGTTATAATGATCTTGTCCTTAGAATACAGAAAACATGTATACTGGGTTTTGCAAGCAATACAGTCTCAATCTTCACTACAATAAAACCCGGTTTATCATCCAATACCACATGCAGTCAATTGTCAATCTATTGTCATCGCAATCTCTGCTGCAATAAAATCATACAGTCCTCAAAATCTCATGTTATACATGAACAAATTAGCACCATTGTGACATCACAATGCTGAAGTACCAGCTACAGTCGGACAATGCATTTATATATCTGAACAATCATTTCAGGAATTGTGACTGACATATAACATCTAGCTGGAATAGAAATAGGATATCAAAATTTATAGGCCTGGAATACCTTTTGAATATCACATACATGAGATTATTTGTTATAATACTAAACGGATGTGACAACAAAATTTTCATGTCATGTGTTACTTTATCACACAACTGTACTGTTTCCGGGTTCATAACGCAGATTCGGAAAAATGATATGAACTCAAAGAAGAGGTTCATAAAAATGCAAGTTAAGTAGGTCAATCAATCATGCACTACGTAAAGAAAACAGCATATCATCCTTTGAAACTGTTAACATTGTAAAAGACATTGTTTTATCACCGAGGTTGTTCCAAGAGGATTTTGTGTCTTTTATGAAGTGAAAATTAGTGTAACTGAAATTTAAAGAATCTTCAAACCGTGTCGTTGCAGACAATGTCACAATCGAATTGACAACATCAAACAATAACAAAGCGAAAAATTTGGGTTGTGAAATAGAAAGTAAATCAAAATATGTGTTTAATGATAGTTGTGTGATATTAAATAGAATCTTATACTTGTACTTATGGTATATGAAATTTATGATTCATAATATATAATTCATAATTTATGAATTTCATAAATTTCATATGCCTTAAGCACTCATTCAAGATCCTCTATTTAATGCATATTTTTCAATTTGTCTGATCATCTATTCAATGTTACAAAAATTACAACACCTTCAACCAAAAAAACCCCAATTCTTTCAATGCTTAGGCAAAAAAAAATTAATCTTTAGTTTCTCAGGCACCGCCGCATCTGTTCAAAAGGTACCGAATCTAAATTTTTTTTCCCCTAATATTTATTTATTAATTTCTCTAAATGAGGTAACTCTTATGTTATAGACTTTTTTAGTAAAACTTTTGGAAGGGTTTAGTAAAATTTTAATTATATTTCTATCATTAATGATAGCTTAATGCAAACTCATATGTGTGCAAATGTTTAAGAATAATAGTATTCACTTTACAGTAAGTAATTGAAGCTGTTTTTGTGAAAATTAAAATAATTATCCCATTACCCATTGCTTACCGTACTCTATATAAAACTCCTGTGACAATGAAAAAAGGAAAGATAACTCATAAAAAGGAAAAATAACTCGTATTACAACCAAATAAAAAAAACAACCAAAAAAAAAAAAACTGCCTGCCTCATCTCTTTTTCAAAAAAAGTACCTGAGAAACTAAACATTAATTTTTTTTAGCCTTACATATAATTATGCACTATAGTAATCATTTTAATGCCTGCAAATCTATGCCATCAGTACCTACCTCTACTTCATGCTCAGTGTTTCTGTATAGCAAGTATTCGCCTGGTCTAAAGTTGTCATAGTAACTGTGGATATACAAGATATATAACAGGTCATTTTTGGTCTTCAAAATAGTTTGAGATAATGCTAAAATCATTTACCATATTTTTGTCTAAACCACAAAATTTGATAAATTACTGAAAAAGTATTCAAGGCGTATCAACTCCCAATAGTCTGTGTGAATTTCAGACGAACAAGTTGAACGGGATCATCCTGTTACATTGATTAGAGTTTACTGAAGGGGAGGTCACTCTTCCAAGTCCATTACTTCCAACACTGACAAGACCACATGATACATTGAGGGTTCCCTATACTACCATCTCACCCAGAGAGAGGAAACTTCAATAACGAATAATTTTATCAATGTAACTGCTCTGCCTATCCTCGACACTTACACTCCATCAAATGTCCTGATGTGTGGGTCGTTTATAGACTGACAATGGTGCAGGTCTAACGAATCCATCTCCACAACCTCAACCTGCACAGAAACAGAAACAAGTCAGGTTTTCTTCATTTCAAATTAACATGTATAAGTATTTTCATAAAATAGCTCCCAAAATTATCATGTCTGTTCAACAACTGACTACTAAATGGGCAAAAATTCAAACAAAATATTGTTGTTTAGATACATTAGGTAAGCACTATCAGTGAACTCTGACCTCGATTTTCTTCAGCAGTATTGCTGTTTGAACTGTTTGACCCACTTTATCCTCCTGCTCAATGTTCAGTGTGCTGTTTTTGTTTCCGAATCTCATCCTGTCAATCATTGCCTTCACAAAGATCTGGGTGGAGACAACATTTCCTGTCACCACTGGACCGCACGTAGCTTCAGTGGGCGTGGCAGTGTTGGTCAGTGAGGACTTGACCACAATGTTGGGGATTTCTCCACCCCCTGGACACCTCTTAGGTTGTGTTGGCTGCACCACAATTCCGTTAAATCTGATGTCACAATTGGCCTTGTATTTCATGGCACAGTAATACTGAGCAGATGTGCTAAGGTCTACCCGTATTGGGTAGGCAGCATCTCCTTCTACGATCTTGATGTACGAGGCCTCGTTAATCTGAAATTAATATTCATAATTAAAGGAAAATCTCTGTCAGATTTAATTTCGCAATTAACTAGATATACAATATAACTAATACTATATTAGATTTGAATTGTGTTTCCAATTTTGTAAATACTGCATGATTTAAATGAGAAAAGATACAATGTTTGACAATTTAATTTACTTACATACATCTGTGATTTGATTTTGCTTATAGTTCTCTTAATAGCGAGCAAAGCTCGCTCTAATGATTAGGAAGCCACATTGACTTGCTCTCTATCAGCTGAATTAAAAGCTGTGACTCCCAAGTTTCGACCCGCAATGCGTCTGCAAAAATGTCGCCTTCACTGCGGTACACATCATTGACAACTCCGTAAATAAAATAAATATGTTGTTTGGATAGTACCACAAACATTTTAAAATTCCAAACAAGCTCATACCTTCGTATGTTTTGTTGTTAATGATAACTGCTTATTTTCAAAGAAAACAAAACATTCCAGCTAATTCGACATCACAATGCAACTGTTCACATCGACAATACGACGTCATAATGCAACATGTTCACGTCGACTGTGTCATTTTTCCCCGCGTTAAATGCAGAGGCTGATTTTATACATGTAAGATGTTTTAGGGTCTTCGCTCACGTCAACATCAAAATAATTGGTGGTTATCACGCGAATTAGAGCAGTGTCAGTTTCTGGACAGACCAAATGAATATTATGTACGACAATGTGACAACTGGTGATTAACAAGGCCCCAGTGTACACAGAATATTATGATGGCAATTATTGACCGATACTGTAACTTACTGTGACTTGATACTGGAGGGCGGTACTTCTTGTGACTGGGCTTGTTAGCTGTCCGCAAGTACTGGGGTACGACACCACTACACCACAGCTAACCTACAACAAAGACAGATGACTTATAATAAATACTGTCTGCAACAAACGAGAGACATCAAGGCTTATTTACAACAAAGACTGACGATTTATAATAAATACTGTCTGTACCACACGATAGACATCAAGGCTTATCTACAACAAAGACAAACGATTTGTAACGAAAATACTGGGCCCACACAAACGCGGGGTAGGCATTTCAAGGCTTATGCTCAAACAAAGTTACACGTATCGATTTTATAGCAATATATATGGCGTACCCCATACAATTAGGAGAGGCGAAGGAATCCAGGCGGCTTTTATCTGAAAATTTCAGGGGATGACAGCAGCAGTATTATAACAATGAGTTACTAGATGACCAAGCTAACATATATGCTCTATGATCTATGCGTTATAGAAATGAGGCTGTATATCACAAACAAAGACAGAACGATTTATAATAAATACTGCCCACAACAAATGCGGTACATCAAGGCTTATCTACAACAAAGACAGACGATTTATAACAAATACTGCCCACAACAAACGCAGTACATCAAGGCTTATCTACAACATGATTGACAATTTATAATAAATACAGGCAGACAGTGGAGAACACGAAAAAGCCTCATAAAGATTCTAATGATTTATATTAACTTGTATCTCACCCCCTGAGTTAGAGCCGATGCTGTGTCTGTGATCTCGGTGGACTCCATTCTGCCTACACTGGTTCCTGATGTCAGATTCTGTCTCTTGATGATTGTCTCCCCTACATACCACCAGATTGTATACAGCGCACCACTTCCAGCTGTCAGTGAGACAGAGCAATCAAACGTAACCTTCTGGTAGTCAGCAGAAACGGAGTTGTCCAGAGTGGGCGCTGTAGATAACGCTCCTACAAACAAAATCCACAGGAATGAGTTTATAAGATTGAAATTAGTCTCTATGAAGGACCACATGAGGAAATGGTGATTCTATATCTTTAATGACAATTTCAGGGGAGAGGGTCTCCCAGCAGTTACAAATTACTACAGACTGCAAAGCACTTATCCTCGCCTGGCAAGATATGCAGCCTCTAGGGATAAAAACAATAGCAGTGCAAGTGTGGCATAACATGCCAATACTACAACCATGACCTTGAAAAATAATAGGCATCTTCCTCTCATCATGTACCAAGTTATAAGATCCTGGAGCTTATGGTTTGGTCTGTATCCTACCTACAAGGTCCAGACAGAGAGACAGACAGCGCCTTACCATAATACGTCCCATCATTGAAGGACATATAAAAAGCCCAAGGCCATGTTTTCCTGATCGCCTGTTTAGTTTGCTGATGACATCTATGTCTCAAACTGCCAGTCTAATGCTTACTCTATTGACCTATACCCATACAATTAGAAAATTTCTATTACAGAAAACAACATTTTTATATTCTGAAATTACGTTTGCATCAATGACAAACTCTTTTGAAAAATGTGTTGTTAACATTTGATGCACTTATAGTCAAACTCATTTCAGACATATGCATGTATGCAAAGTGAAAACCTTTCATAGAAATTTTTGGGAACTAATCAAATATTTAAATTATTTTAGTTACACATGACATGTATATAACATCCAATAATCTAACAATGGTCCTCAATAATGGCACCAATTTTCCTCTAAGTTACGATAAAATCTTTTGAAATGTTCTCATATATCTATCCAGTCTTATACATATCAAATGAATTTGTCATACATATCAATCAGCTGATTAGGCATTGTAAACAGTATGTAAATCACACAACAATACGATGTCAATTACCCATGTTCAGGCGAACTGAAGAGCTACTGTCCTATCATAGCTCTATCATTATTTAGTGTCAGTGACAAACATTCCACAGTATTTTATGATATTTAAACATTAACAACGGCTTTGGGAGGTTTTGAAAATGGAAGATCCATGTGAAATACAGCATGCCATGAAATTATGAGCATGTTTCTGTAATTAGGAGAAAGGCTTCGGATACAACAAACCTCCCAGTGTGACAAGGCGAAGTAGTTTGAAACTTGTAACAGCGCTAGTTGTTAGCCCTGCCAGAGACCCACTAGCCCTGAAATTTTTTTTATAAACAACTGCAATTTTTTTTTTCAAAGTACATTGCATTTTTAATACATTTCAAAGCATTAATTCACGCCACTGAAAACCTTGACAATAAACCAATCCACCCTTCGCCATGAGTTACGTCCCTTTTCGGGGTCAGCCAAAGATCAATTGGGTAAAAGTCAAAATTCCCTTCTTTATCCTACCAAATGTAAGAGATTACAACTGTGTATTATAGTGAATTATTAAGATTCCGTACAAGTTTTAAAAATATTTTAGTTTCCTTCAATTAATTAAAATATCAAAAATCCAAAGATACGATAAGATCATATAGAAATTACAAAGGCCAATGTAGGGAAATGCTACTTTTTTGCTAACCCAGAATAAGATGGTGGCCAAGGGAAACTTTTGCAAAGTGTGGATTGGAGTATTGTTATACATTCAATCAACAATATGACTAAATCTTAATTCACAACTTCGATCCCGATCATAAAAATGTCGATATTACTGCAACTTCATTACCATTAACACGATAAGTAGATTTAATACATCTACATTTTTCTCAGCGGAAATTTGAACATGTGCGGTTGGGCGTCTGTGCAAAGACATGTGTTCACCCTCTGCAAAATATATGCGTCCCGGGTGTTCGGTTATTTCAAATCTCATAATATTGGATAACTGGCCTGTAAAAACTGAACTGTCCCCTATCGGGACTAATACCCCCGCGGGCAACCACTACATATTGAAACACAACAGATTTTCTCAGATTAACAGAAGTTGTCTAATCAATGGGTAATATAGTATATGATTCTTTAGGAGGAGTTGTGGACGATGCACTAATGCATACATTGGTGAAAATGCTTAAGTCCAAACGTTCACATCTTGTACAAAAATTGTCCAAAATAAAATTCCTGACAATATGCACATCTCCATTATGTATTCTAACACTCCACAAAGTTTCATTGAAATCCTGCAAGTCGTTTAGGAGGAGTTGCGGACAACAACATATTTCGGACAGACAGACGGACAGACAGACAGACAGACAGGGTGAAACCTATATACCCCCCAAACTTCGTTTGCGGGGGGTATAAAAATGTCTGTCATCTGATGGATGTTTCTCCCTTAAATCAAAGACTTACCAATGACACATGGTGTTGTTGTGCCTGGGACTGTTGTGGTTGTTTCTGCAGCAGTTGTTGTGGTTGTTTCTGCAATTGTTGTTGTCTCTGTTTGTTGTAAAATAATATTACTTCATAATTCTGAATAATATTGTACTGCTAGTTAAATGTCTAAGCATGCAGGTTAGCTTTCATCTACACTACAAATAAAGCACTCTGTCATAACAAGAAAGCAAAGTACCCACATCAAAGTATCATGCAGTTAAAATAAATCTGTAATACCCAAAACTATAATCACATTAAATCAAGTGCAGCTTACAACATTCCTGATCTGTGTTAATTGTCTTAAGTGCATGATTGATCTAGATAGCAGTGCAGTGCCACATTCTGATGTACAGTGTGGGGGGAGTGTGGTGACGTGGAGGGGGGGGGGGGCCTGGAGGAGGGGGTACAGACTACACACCTACAGATGTCGTAGCTATCTCTTTTGTTGTTGCCTCTGTTACTCCTTCTGTAGGGGAAGTTGTTTCTTGGCTAGCTCTTGTAGTTGTCCTTTGTTCCGTGCTGGGGTATGTGCTTGTTTTTTGCATGGTTGTTGTGGCTGACTGTGATGTTGTGACTGATTGTGATGTGGTTGTTTGTGATATTGTCTGTTGTTCTGTTGTAACTTGTTCTGTGGTGGGTGTCAGCTGATTTGTTGTGCTAGGTGACAATGTAACCTGGTGGGTGGTTGTTTGTTGTTGTGATGTTGTGGGAGGTATTTCTGAGGTAGATGTCAATGGTTCTACTGAACTTGTCTGTTCTGTTGTTTCAACTGTTGTTGTCTCAGATGTGACAGTTTCTCTTATGGGGGTGGTTATACCTTGCCTTTGTTTTCTGGTCCTGTAGTGGTTGTTTCTGGTCCTGTGGGTTTGTTTCTGGTCCTGTGGTGGTTGTTTCTGGTCCTGTGGTAGTTGTGTCTGATTCTGTGGTGGTTGTCACGGTTTCTGTGGTGGTTGACATGGATTCAGAACTTGTATTTTCTAGTTGTGTCGTGGTTGTCTGAGGCTCTGTGGTTGTCAGGCCATCAGTTGTGCTGATCGTTGTCGGAACACTGGTCCCATCTGTTGTTGTCTTAGAATCTGTTGTCATCTCAGAATCTGTTGTTGTTGTTTCGCTTGTAAGTGCTTCTGATGTTGTTTCCAGACTTGTGGTTGTCTGTTCTATCGTTGATGGTTCAGAAGAGGTTTCTGTAATTTACGAGGGACAACATTCTGTGTTTTGGGTGCTAAAACTTTGGGTACACATGCACCTTTCAATATGCTCACAAACACAGCTACCAAACAAACATAAAGCACACATAACAAAGACCATGCAAACTATAGGCAGTATTTATATAAATATTCCTATACACAAAATAAATGCACTATTTATTTCTGTCTTTTCTAAATAATGTCAATAGCAAATTTTAATGATGGTTCATGGATAAACTTGAAATGACTAAACCCAATGAAAATTTCTATACAATCACAACACCAGCAGTACTTATAGGGTGTTTAATTCTGAAGCCATCATTTATAGAACGTCATCATAAACTGCAACATACTTTCTTTTGCATCATGAATCTCAGAATACAAGGTCCTAACTTAAAAAAGTATATAAAGAAACCAAGCTAATTCTGAGCTTTCCATGTAAATATTTCTCCCAAAATGAACTAAATTCAAGAACCTGAAATTTTTTCAGACATTAAAGAAATTTGGAAATTGTTGAGAATCAAAACCTTTGCAATTATATGCACATCTTCAGCACCCATACAGTGATACACACACTGAAAAATGTCCTCACATGAAAAGTGTGGGCAGAGTTAGACAGACAAATCATATTCTCTTTGTAATATGTCTTCAAAAGTGCTCAACTTCTGTTTTGAATTCAACAACCTGTAATTTCCTCAAGAAATAAGAAATGAATCTTATATTTT
>CAJDSM010024496.1:0-40853 GCA_903981925.1 Ostrea lurida | reverse complement strand
GCGGTAAGTTTTTTGTTTTATCCCGTGACATATTTTGAACAAATTCTGCTTCGTATGAATATGGAAATACGTCTGCCAATAAGGGGGCACAATTAGTGCCCATAGGAATACCAACAGAGTGCTGGAAGACATGGTCTCCAAAGACTACATAGATATCATCTATAAGAAACCTAAGCATGCTCTTAATATATACTTCAGAGTACTTGCGTGAGCAATCTAGTATGAAAATGACAGTCTAACAAAGGGTATGAAACAAATCAGTCAACATATGAATTAGTGATAATTTGTAATCGCAAACAAGGTCATTATAGCGACCGTAGAATTTGCGAAATGATGACTTTAAACGAGATTCGTTATAACCCTGCAAGTTAGTAGTTGGCCTCGCTTTAAAAAATCATCATACGCATGGCATGCCCTTGCGTATCGAATCAACTGAGAGACATACACACCATAAGCAAGTGATAGTGGTACATATTTTACCAGACGATGGAGCAAATATGAAGAAGAATAAAACTAACAATGTGTTAATTTGATACCTTGTCAGATGGATAAAAAATATAAGAAGAATATTCAAATGCAGTATTAGATATACAGGAACAAAAATGCGTATCATCTATCCTATTATTTGTAAACCAGAAGTGATCAAAGAATTAGATAGATGAGGATTATGTTTTAGTTCCAATTGACAAATTAAAGCTTGTAACAATATTGTTTTCGTCTGTAAGGCTCGTTATTACAACAGAATTTTAAACGAACTTTGTATTAACTCCAGATTTGGTAATCTTGCTTACACTCCAGCGGATCTTTCAAAAGATGAAATTCTACAAAATCAAGTTTCAGTTTTAAACACATTAAATATCCCAGTCAATGGAATGGAATAATACTAACTTCCGTACCTATACTGGATTCCAAAACTTCGCAGAAACCCTTACAAAGATACCTCGCTAGATCAAGTAAATGTCCCATTAGTCCCTTTCTTTACTCCTCACGAAAATATTGACAGCTGTGAAGGAGTAACTTCAGGCGTATTGTGAAACAACATGTGTTTCACTAAGTCTATATTTTTGTTTATCGCAAAAATATTTAAAACTGTGACGGAGAAACTTCAGACGTAGTTTGCTCAAAACCAATTTGGATTGCCTAAAATTAATCTAGAATGGTCTTATTCTAGTCAGAAATTTTAAATGGAAAACCACCGAATTCACTTTGCTAGGAACTAATTTTGATGTTGATTTGCATGACACATACCTAATGTCAATAGAGGAGAAGACTTCCCATTCCTAAGGCAACAGTTACAGAGACATTAGTGTTACCATTCTGATATTCTATTTTCAAAACATTAATGTAAATAATTAGAAAAGCTATATTTTGTATTGGAGTGAACCAACTCGTAGAGTAAAAAAGAATGCATAATATGAGGAAAATGATCCTATAATGATATATACAAAAAGGCGAAGTTAACATTGTGCATATCTAAAATCATTCATTGTTTCAATAAAATTGCTTTTGATCAGCCGATTTTAATACACTGATTTTTACTACGAATTACTCCGTCTACCTAAACAAGACAATGCGGCTCACGGCGGATGTGATCGGTCGATGTTTACTCCTCCTAGGCACCTGATCCCACCTCTAGTGTGTCCAGGGCTCCGTGTTTGCCGAACTCTTGTTTTTTGTATTCTATTTGGACTCACGCGATTGATCACTGTTCGTTATCTTTGTCTTTACATAAGACATTTATCAATAGGGAATTGAACAATTTCATACGTAACTTTAAACTAATTAAATTCACATCCTGTGGGATTGAATGCATCAATATACTTTTGAAGTAATTTAAAAACAAATTTTAAATAGATGTACTTAAGGCATGTATTGAGAGGCAGAACACTTGTGTCATGATTCACTTACTATGATCCATATTGGTGGGAAACGTTTTGAAGGGCAGACGATACGTTTCCGACATTAATCCTTTTATTCATTTATATTTTAATGATCTGGAAACATTGCTTCCAAAAATTATAATTTACTTTTAAAGTACTCCTATATCTGATTAATGTATTGCAAAGGAAACTAATATATATTAATATTTTATTTTTGATCATTTACATGGTTTTTTACATTTCGTAACAAGTACAAATGCAAAATAAGTGTCCTGTTAATATGGTTTAATTTTTTTCATCAATACGTTTTGATGCAAGTATGTATTATACAAAATTTCGAAACAAAGTTATATAGAAGTGAGTTTGTTGTCGGAGGTCCGTGTTGCCTACACTCAATTTTGTATATATTGTTCTAAGGACTATATTACGTTTAACACATTGCTTACTTCACTAATTAATATCCTTAAAATACAAAAATTCCACAGGGGCGTCAGGAAGACGGTATTTTGTTCAGATCTGATAATTTAGGGTTTCTATCCCACTATGAAGAACATTTTCTTAGAATATACAAATATGATTCAACCTGTAAAGACTTGGATTAAAATGTCATGTACAAACAATAACTTTTAAGAAAGTTAGAAATGCATTTATTAGAACATATTTACAATATAAGAAATCCAATTTTGCATGAAATACAAAAAGGCGAAGTTAACATTGTTGTCAAACGTAATCATAATAAAAAAAAAAATATACAAAATCGAGTGTAGGGCAACACGGACCTCCGACAAAGGCGAAGGTAGGATCAGGTTGCCATGGAGGAGTAAGCATCCTCTGCTGACCGATCACACCGCCGTGAGCCCTTAGTCGAAATAAAGTAAACGGGATTATCCGTAGTCAAATCTAGTAGGAAAATGACAAAGGGTATGAAACAAATCAGTCAACATATGACTTAGTGGTAATTTGTAATCGCAAACAAGGTCATTATAGCGACCGTAGAATTTGCGAAATGATGACTTTAAACGAGATTCGTTATAACCCTGCAGCATAAACTTTTAATAGTTGACCTTGCTTTAAAAAGTCCTCATACGCATAGCATGCTCTTGCGTATCGAATCAACTGGGATATATACACACCATAAGCAGGTGATAATGGTATATTACTACATAGAAAGGGAAAGTTGACGATTGCAAAGTTAAAGTCACCACGGTTATCATATAATGTAGTTGTCAGTCTGCCATTAGAGTCAATATTAAGTAAAATACCCGGTATCCAAATTTGAAGCAGATATGTCAAATTTTGTCGTGTCCCTTATATCGAGTTCTTCGGATATATCAAATGGACATAATTGTGAAAATTATGATTGTTAATTGATAACACATCATCTATATACCTATATGTAAGGTTGAAGGACACGGCAAGTTTTTTGTTTTTATCCCGTAACAGTTTCTGTACAAATTCTGCTTCATATGAATATAAAAATAAGTCTGCCAATAAGGGGACACAATTAGTGCCCATGGGAATACCTACGGATTGTTGGAAGACCTGGTCTCCAAAGACTACATCAATATTATCTATAAGAAACCCAAGCATGCTCTTAATATCTACTTCAGAGTACTTGTGTGGGCAATCAGAGTGTTTTCTAGCAAAATATGTGTCTTGTTTCCCAACGACTAGAAATTGGTATTTTCGGGTGCCACTTTTGTTTAAAAAGCAATTATCTATAATCTGAAAAAGCCTGTGGCCCTTTCACAAAAAATCTTACGATTAAAATGAAAATTTCAAAATACAATAATTCATTTATGATTCATTCATCTATTTTTGAATTAGCAAGACTAAGTATATAAATAGATGACGAGCTTGCATTCTTACTCGAGGCATAGTGGCTCTCAGTTAAGTATAAAGCTGACACGAAATTTTGATCTTAGTCGTAAGATTTTTTGTGAAAAGGGCCACTGGATTTTAATTTATCGTGAGGAATCGTTGTGTAAAGTGTGGAGAAATCATACGTTTTTGATGCAGTAAATTTTTTTGAAAATTCTCTTGATTTTAGGTTATCCAAAAGCTCTTTAGAGTTTTTAAGAATCCACATCTGATTGACACCACTTCTGGAATATGTAGTGGAACAGTATCTCTGAAGAGATTCTTTAATAGCTGTTAGTAGTTTAGTGAAAAGTGAAGAAAGAGGCTTGGTAGAGCACTTACTGGAGCCAGCGATGTATCTTTGTTTGTAAGGGTTTTTATGCAATTACGGAATCCAATAAAGGTATGGTAATTCAAATTGATCCTGATTCTTCGGAATATTGAAAGTATTTAAAACAGAAAGGTGATTTTGAAAAATGTCATGTTTTGTGAAATTGCTTAGAGTGTAAGTAGGATTCCCAGATGTTGAAGTAAATCCTAGTTCATTTAAAAGACAATTATAATAGTAACTTTACAAAACAAAGACAATGTTGTTACTAGCTTTATCAGCTGGAACCAGTACAACATTTTCATGTAGTCTATGTAACTCATTTACCACTTCTGGTTCTTAGAAACAGAGGGATAAATAGTACGCATTTTCCCCGTTAAATGGTGAATACGGGATTTTAATAAACTCCGAATACTTTTTATCCATTCAGACAAATGCAAGCTTCCTCTTTAAATTTAAATGAGCGAGGTTCGAAATTTTAAATAAAAACTCTGTAGTGATGACAGGTACAATAAAATGAGGTAAATTTATAGATATACAGATAACAGGGAATAGAAAAGTATGTACAAACTACCTTTCAAAATAAATTTAAAAAATGAATAAAATCCAATGTTTGCAATACAGAATAATTAACAAATAGCTGGCAACATTTTTATTATAAAATTAAAATGGCAAACTCTAAAATGTGTACCTTGTGTTTAAAGATATTTTTGTGTTAATTGTGAAAGGTCGTATCTTGGCCGTCGTAAAATTGTGGAAGTCTTGGTCTGAACGTAATATGTCATGGTTGACCATGGCCGCGCTACGTACATTTTGAACATTCGTAGTGAGGTCGTGGTGAAAAAAGAGCGTACTGGCAGCGTGGTGAGGTTGAGGGAAGGGCAGTTGGGTACTATCGTATTGAGGTCGTGGTACAGGCGTACTAAAATCATCACTGATTTATAGCTGATCACACTACGCTGCTACTTAGCTATAGTCACGATCATACGACAATTGCACTACGACCACAACACAATGTTCATAGCACTCTTTTACTACTATCTTACTAAGGCCCAGAGACACCGAGCTAGCCACTTGGTTAAAACCTTGTTGCGACCGATTTTGGTTTGTTGCGAAAATTATAGAAAGAGCGTGCAATTGATCGCCAAAGTTGTGAGTGGTTGCAAGAGAAAATCAGTCACAGAAAGGTCAATGATCATGTTCAAAACTTCGAACCTGGGATTAGAAGTCGCAGACAATTCTTGCATGGTCGAACGTGGTATTACCGTAGTGAGAACGTAGAAGGATCGCAGAGATCGTAGTGATGTCATAAGAATGTCGTTGTATAGTCGTAGTATGGTCGTTGGAAAGTCGTACAAGCAGCGTACTGTACTTATGAAGGTCGTAAAACTCTACTTACAACCGTGCTGTAGTCGACTATTGTTAGACAATTGACAGTACTATGGTCTTAGTAGCGTCGTAATTGCTGTCACACCGACAACGATTTAATCAAATTACTACGATCAGGTACATCTTGCAGGTCGTGGAGAGCGTAGATAATTCGTGGCCGCTGTCAGGGGTGGGCTTTACAAAGAAGAAGCAATAGAACATATACTATAACAAAGCGATCATACTCAAATACCCTGATGAGTTTGAACCTTACATACAAGATACTCTGAATTTATGACCAACAGTCAGGATTTCTCAAATTCTATGGTCGTTATAAACAGTTAGTTTGCAAATGCAACCTATTATTAAGTCAAATGCTGTTTGACATGTTTCAAAATATGAATAGGCAAAGTAAACAACGTGTTAAACGTAATCATAGTCCCATAACATATATACAAAGTCGAGTGTAAAAGCGAAGGCAGTATCAGCTGCCATGGAGGAGTAAGCATCTTCTGCTGACCGGTCACACCCACCGTGAACCCTTAATCAAAACGAAGTAAACGGAACTACCGTCGTCAAATCTAGTACGAGTATGACAATTCAACAAAGGGTATGAAATAAATCGGTCAACATTTGACTTAGTGATACTTTGTGATCGCAAACAAGGTCATTAGAGCGACCGTAGAGTTTGCAATATGATGACTTTAAATGAGATTTGTGATAACCCTGTAACATCCACTTGTTTGTTAGTAGTTGGCCTGGCTTTACAAAGGCCTCCTACGCATGACATGATCTTGCGTATCGAATCAACTGGGAGAAATACACACCATAAGGGCTCACGGCGGGTATAGCCGGTCGGCAGGGGATGCTTGCTCCTCCATGACACCTGATCCTGCCTTCGCTTTTGTCGGAGGTCCGTGTTGCTGTACACATGATTTTGTTTATATGTTTTTTTGGGACTATGATTACGTTTAATACATTGTTTGCTTCGCCATTTTATATGATAGAGAAGCTGAACTCGTCCAGTTTGTAATCAAATTGAGTTGTTAGTTTGGTGTTGATGTTTATATTCCATAAGATATCCAAGTGCAAATCAGACATGGAAGACCCTAGTTCACTGGAAAATATTGAACCGACATATGAATGAAAATTATTATTATTATTAATCGATAAAACGTCGTTAATATAGCGAAATATCGATTGAAAGGCCACCGATAGAAATGTCTTCATTTCATGTAGAATCTTTTGGATAATTTCTGCTTCATAAGAATATAAAAACAGGTCTGTTAAGAAAGGAGCACAGTTCGTGGTCATGGTAATTTCAACAGACTCTTGGAAGATCTGATCGCCTAATACTATAAAAATAGTGTCAATGAGGAAGTCCACCATTGCTTTGAGATTAATCTGAGAGTACTTGTGTGTAGAATCAGAGTTGAGTTTAACAAAAATTGTTTTTAGAATCGCTGATAACTAGTCTATAATGTTGAAAAGTCTTGTTTTTAATTTATTGTGCGTATATGGTCGTATATAGTGTTTAAAAGTCATATGTTTTGATGTTGTTCATATGAGAAAGGTTCTGGGATTTCAAATTTACTAGAAGTTCGTTATAGCTTTTCTAGAATACACTTTTGTTTTACACCGCTTTGGGCATATGTAGTTCTACACTATGTCTGAAGTTGCTCTTTCACAGCTGTCAATATAAAGACAGGGGCTTGGTGGGACATTAACTAGATCCAGTATTGTATTGTTGTTTGTAAGGGTTTTTATAAAGCTTTGGAATCCAGTATAGGTACGGTAATTCATATTTGGCCGTCCTATTCACTGGGATATTAAATGTGTTGAAAACTGAAATATGATTTTGAAGAATTTCGTCTCTCGGAAAGAGCAGTATGAGTGTAAGTACGATTATCAAATGTGGAGATTATATCAAGTTCGTTTAAATTGCAGTTGTAGTAAGTAGGCTTACAAAGACAATATTCTTGCAAGATTTGTAAGCTGGAACCAAAACATATTCCTCATGTAAGCTGTCTAAGGTTTTGATCACTTCTGGTTTATCGAATATACATATGAATGAAAATCACTAAATGTCGAATGAAAGGCCATCGCTAGGGATTTCTTCTTCACATGTACAAGTGTTTTAATGAATTCTACCTCATAAGAATATAAAAACAGGTCAACTGTGGATATTTCCGTTACCGATAAAAGGGACATTTTTTGTGTTTGTTTTATTTTTGCTATATTCGTTATTATATTTATGACTGCGAAAATAAAACCACGACAAAGCGGTGTTCAAAGTATTGATGGGGGGGGGGGGGTGAGTTCATGCATTCGAAGTGTTTATCCGCGAAATTTAAACCATCATGAAATACCATATTATAAAATTGCTTCATTTTGGCAGTGCAAAATCAAAGTTCTTTACAGTATATTCAAAACAAAACACAATCGGAATAAGAAAACGATCACAAAGTAATGAAAACATTCCAAGCCATAAGAAATAAGTCAAAGTTACAGAATACCAGTGAAAATGAAAAAAAAAGCGGTTTAAAAAAATTGCTATCAGAGTCACTATTTGTCACGATTTACTTAAATGTGATTATCTAAAACATGATTCACAAATTTGTTGTTGATTAAATGAAATGATTATGAATTAAGAACAACGTTTTGTTTCTTTATCCAGCATGACGTTCAGAGTCCCCCGAATTTGGCGTGTGGCCTGAATGTTCTCTTGGTAAAGATTATCTTGGAAGTACACGCGCACGTGGACCTACAAAGAAAGTTAACATACTAAATGCACATTAAAATACAGGGTTTTAGGTTACAACCTTACTTATCAGTATCCGTGGGCATATACACTATATTCTGTAATATTGATTTTTGTTACTTTATGTATTATGCCACTTCAAATATTCAGAAACCTGGTAGTTTGAATAAACGATCATTTTTTTTCTAAGAATTATATATGAGTATGCCTAATAGTGCACATCGTAACTTTATAGATAGGAGTAATTTACACGCCCATGTTAAATGTCAACAGACTCAGTACACATTTAAGGAGAAATAACGGTAAAAGTTTTGAAACCTTTTTATCAAAAATTCGTTTAACAACATTCGATTAAACTCACCTCAGAAATACAGAACACGGCAATAAAAAATGAAAGGATATTGGCTCCAGTGTTTTTATGAAACCGCACTGATATGTTAGCTGGTAAAATGCATGTACTTTAATATGTGTAATTAGTCGATTTCATTGCATTATATGAAATTATTTCGATGCTTTCTATATATAGTATCATAATAAAATACATGAATAAGGAATTCAGATCAATAAATCACATACTATACCTTAATTCACTTGCTGTATCGTTGAAACAAATATCTAACAACAATAATCTGAAAATGGTAAACTTTTACAAACCAAGTTGTATGAGGGTTAACTAAGAATTCATAAGAGGGTATATGTAATGTGAAGTGTTTCTCTATATATTCAGGTTAGTGTAGTAAGTTGATTCACTGAATAACATACAAAAGAAACTACAATATAAAATGGCGAAGTAACAAAGTATTAAACGTAATCATAATCTATCGCTAATTTTAGAAATAAACAAATTCACAATGATTTACCCTTTCTAGCACCAGGTTTTTCTTGAGGGGTAATACCATACACGTCAATGGAAATGGTGTTATAGAGATTCGAAATATCACCTGGAAGATATAATGACATATGCTGAAGAGTTTTGAAAAATCATATATAAATTATTAGAAATGCTGGTAGAAGAATGGTGCCATGAGATCCCTAATGGACTCCATTGTTATCCATGTTTGAACATAATGTTACATACAGGTCACATTGTATATTTATTTTCTGGATCGAAGTATATAAAAGACCGGTATGTTTATTTGATGAAAAGATTCTGATGGATATTAGGAGGTGGCATAAACTAATTACCGTACCCAAATCATTGCATCCATCTTCAAACTTTTCATTACAATCGACATAATCGGTATGAGAAGCGCCTCTATGTACCATACACCGATATGGTGGAGGTATTCCTGTGTAAATTAAACATATAGTTTTGATGTTGTCAGTAAACAAAAAGTTATCAAAAGTGAGACATTCATCAATATACAATTGTACATTACTTACATGTATAAACGGAAAATGTACTTACCACTTTTAGCGTGCTTTCCAAACTCGCCAACTATATATTTTCTTTTTGGTTTTAAAGTTCTAAAAACTTCAAGCGATGCAACACTGCCATTTAGTTGTATAGTACTATTACAAAATTCGCACTGCTTTGTCTGGGCGTCACAATCTAACCAAAAAGAAATGTATTTACATTCAATATGTGTTGAACTTTGGGGAGAGTTTAGAGGAAAAACAATTTCCTTTCATGAATTCGATTTTATGTTACCTGAACACGTTTCATTTTTTCCCACCTTCTCTATTTGCAAAATTCCGGTACCTTTAAAACAAAATTGTTTATCAAGATTATCACAATTTCATTTTAGTAAAGTGTTTCTCTATATATCAAACACTAAAGAAAAACCACTTATAAGAACATATATTCACAACACATACAAAGGCTTACAGATACCAAACAAGTAATGCACCGCAGTGCTGAGCTCTATTACACACGTCCACACCCTTTGAGAGTCCGCGGGAAGAGAGAAATAATCGAACGTGCGAGCTAGGAGTACAACGAGCCCAACCAAAAACCGAAAAATCAACCCCCCAATATCACTACACCCCCCCCCCATTTTGAGGAGGAATGTCCCAATTCCGATAAACCGGACCTTCAGCACTGTAGCTTACAATCAATGCAATAAATTTTACAAAATAAATCATTGATTTAACCCTATGCTTTACAAGACAATACATTACTCCAATAAATCATATCAAATTCAACAGTTCAAAAAGGGTAATACACGTCGCGAAAAGTCACAGTCACCAAACGGAAAATCCACAAACAGAAAGTCACATCACAGGAAATCCACGAATAGGAACGTCACACCACGGGAAATCCACATCACAGTCCCAACGGTTACACTTCCACGTCAAAGGACAGGAATCGTCTAGGGACATCGAACACATCATCACAAGTTCCAGCAAGGAACTAATCCGCTTACCAACAGCTGGGTTACTGCAGACAGCAGGGTTACCCTACACTGAACTTTGGAGCCTCTTGAGTATGGCGGAGTTAACACCCCTCATTAAATTTCTTCCGTACCCCCTTGCGATGACCGAACCTGAGTTGTCCCTGGCTCACTGACCCCCTAACCTGGACTGCAAAACCAACAATCCATTACCAAGGGCAACTCGCGTAACCACTAGCAACAAAGCCATCCTGTTAATACACGAGATTTTTGTCGGGCGGAACTCTCTCAGTCAGAGAGGGAACACTCAATTCCCACCAGAACAAACCAGACGACACAACCCCCGCAGCCGCGGGGCCACGCTCTGCTAACGTCACATCTGACCAGCACAACGCATACTTGTCTAGTGCCTTCAGAACAGGCTCCTCAGTGAACAGATAAGCTACCGCCTCAACTATGGCTGGTACATCTGTAACAATCAGACTGTATTCACCAGCAACAGTCTCCACCGAAGCCTGCGTACTCTCACTCTCGCATGGAATGTCCACACAGACCTCAAAACAAGCCTCCAAGCAAAAATCGATCTCCGCCTGGAACAATCCAGACTCCCCAACACAACACTGGAGTGTGCATCCATATCTCCAGTCTCGTCCTGGCCAACCTCCACGTCATGTTCAGCTGGGAAACGTGCAACATCCACCGCACCATCCGGAGCTTCAGACTATGTCCCGACCAGACAACCTGATACCATGCCACATGCCTCGAACTCAGTGAACAAACTACTGCCAACTGGTACCGACTGGTCACTGTTACCCATCATACCTACATCCAAATCTTCAAACATGGTGGACGGATCAATATCCAGAGTACTGCGTTACCCCGAGAAGTCATACCAATTAGGCAACCAACACTATCTGCTGTGTTCACTAGCCAACCACCCTGATGACCAACACCAGCCTCAGTGCCCCCTAGCCTACCACTCAACTTCTCATCTGTCCCAGGTAGCATCCCGGTCTGTTCCGACCCTGTAATCCCGACCACTAAATCACGTCCGGCCAACTGAACATATAAACCTGTCGACCACAACTTTCACTGCCTACCCCCGACACACTACCACTTTGTTTCACTGGCGTCTCAACCCCACGACACACACTGTCGACACCGGATACTGCAGCACTGGAGCCACTAAAGGGCTTACGGACAATTTGAACTCCAGTCCCTGAAGGTAGACCAACAGAAATGCACTGATTAGGTAACTCGTGACACTCACCGTTACCTACTGACCCTGCTGCACTGAAACCCCCTAAGGGTTTACGGAGGACTTGCCCCGACCTAATTTGAACTACAGCCCTTGAATATGAAGCAGCTGATATGCACTGACTGTCCCTACCATCAGACCTACAGCCCCCTATATTGCGGGTAATCCGGGTAATCCCGTTTACTTTATTTCGACTAAGGGTTCACGGCGGGTGTGACCGGTCAGCAGAGGATGCTTACTCCTCCATGGCACCTGATCCTACCTTCGCTTTTGTCGGAGGTCCGTGTTGCCCTACACTCGCTTTTGTATATGTTTTTTGGATTATGATTACGTTTGACACAATGTTAACTTCGCCTTTTTGTATTGACATGCCTAACCAATGGAGATCTCGACCTAGACCTGCCACGACATTCCGTCACCTGTCTGACGGGCAAGCGACCAAAACACACCTGCATACTGTCTGCATTGCCCATATCTACCTCACTTAGATGGAACCCTGGCAACTGAGACGTATAAACTGACTGCCCCTGGAAATCGTACTGGTGACTTGGGTCTCCGGAGGAACTTCCGCAAGTGCGGACAGGCATATGCTGGGAGTGGTCTTGAATATCACTACCAATAAGTTCCCCCTCACCCCAATATGCAAGGCCAATGATATCCTGTATCCATAAACAGAAATCCCCATCACCCACCTAGGCCTTCTTTAGCACTGCCTGATCGACTAAATGGCCAAGCTGTTTTAACCATTCCGATAAACCCTCACTCATCTGAGCTTTCATCGACATCAGCTGATTAACAAAGTAGCCAATCTGTTCTAAATGCTATGATAGAACCTCCAACACGTACGACCGCGCTTCTCGAGTTTGAAAACGGGCAAGGTGATTAAACATAACCTCTAACCCATACAACCGTGCTTCACGATTTTCTATATGGGTCAGTTGATTCAACCTATGGTCTAACTGATCATCCAAACGTGCCCCCTTGCTTGTAAACCCTGGCTAGAAGCTACGTATACAGAATTAATTCCCTCAAACTGCTCATCCTGATTTAGTCCAAGTCCCCCCTGTGTCCCAGCATTCCATTCTCGGGTATCCCACACACCTCACGTGACGTCATCCCCCGGAATACCTCTGCCACCCGGCGACCCTGCATCCCCTACCTGGGTACCCGCCAAGCTTCCCTGCCCGACTGCTTTACCCCCGGGATGCCCCCGTCACCGTAAAACCTGGGACTGCCTACACCAGATAATAGCATTGGAAATCAATTCCTGCTCAACTAAAAACCAGACTTTACAAGGCAAAGCATCACTATCAAATGATCTAAGGCATATCAATGATAAAATCAGTGAAATGCAATCAATCACCCGAAATTCCTACATTTCCAATATGGCTCCCACCTGGGACCACGCCCCCCCGCTATGATCCGCGGCGCAGGTAGGCTAAATCCCATAAACTCGTCGCCAATAAAGTGTTTCTCTATTTATCAAACACTAAAGAAAAACCACTTATAAGAACACGTATTCACAAATACATACTAAGGCTTACAGATACCAAACAAGTAATGTGCTGCAGTGCTGAGCTCTATTACACACATTCGCACCCGGGAAACTTTGAAACTTTTATTTCACTTTTTGGCCTCACATGAGAAACATTAAGTGAATTATATAAAAGTTTGTATTGACAGTTGGTAAGTTTTGGTATAGTACTCGCATATTAAGGAGTGTGAAATACGTATATAAGGTTATTTACCCCAAGGGAACAAATATTTCACTTTGCCGACCCAAGAACCATTCCTCGTAGCATCCTCTGCAGATGAAGGTAGTTGACCACTGAATAGACAGACGTCCATTGCTTTTCCCCAGTTGCCAACTACTGACAAGACTGACCCGAAACAAAGAGCTAAAATGTAGAAACACTTGCTAAATCGACTGTGAAGATTTGTTCATTGTATGCTTCATTAATTAATGTTTGCATTTATTCTACTCGGAGTACAGTTCTTGAAACGTTCTTCTTTTCCACTCGAAATGTGAGCGAACGGTGTTAGAACGCTGAACGCAATTTCTTGAACGATTGGGGAGCGCAAATGGAGAGCAAACCAAGCGCAATGTGAACGATGAACTGACGGTAAACGGTCAATCAATGCATCTTCTATAATTATTAATTTATTCATTTGAATGATGCATAATGAATTTACATGTACTGGACGCATATTTCCTATGAAATGATAGTAAAAATGCACGGAACCATCCAACAACAACAACAACAAAAATGACGTATTACATGTAAGGTAAATTGAATTTGAATTAACAAACACCCCTAAAAGATTCAAGATAGATGTATTGAGATAGGAGTCAAAATAAATGTATGAAACAAAGAATACGGACGGTATAGAAACCCCTTGTCACCACCTTTTCGCTCCTAAAGTTATAAAAGGATTATTTTTCACTTACAGTTACATGTATAGATTAAACAATAAGATTTTCTGTTATTTACCACAGCGCAATTAAAGATCTAAAGCAATCCCAAAATGTTTATATCTACATAATTTATTACTTCTAATTTAAGTGTAATTATAGGATTTAAATCGTACAATATTTGTTTTATCTTTTATGCAGATAAAATTGTCAATTGTAGTTAACATTAGATATATGTTTAAAGTAGGGATGTCAATTTTACTCGGATAGCTTAGTCGAATACTCGGAGGCTTTAGTCGAGCGATAGTCGAGTACTCGGTAAAAAAAACAAACAAAGGGAGGGGGTCTGATGACAGGGTTGAAGTGTTTCAAAGTCATCAGTCACACATTACATGTGCCTCAGAACATACGAATAGCTAAGTTCACTGTTGAAAGGCTATTTATCTGAGCTCTACTTCTACAATCTAATACAATTATCGTCTAATTATGTTTATATACTTTACGTATAACTATTTTGATATACGTCCATCCTCTATTATTCATTCCACTTTTCATATTGTTGGTAATTTTTTTGTTTGTAGTTGTAATTCCGTATGTATTTTGCTGACGAGCCGTAAGGCTGACACCAATGAACAATTACAATCTGGATGGCCGTTTGAAATTTGTTCATTTAAATCAGAGAAATGTAATGTTTTGTAATGAAAAATCTCTGGTTGAAATAATTTACACGGTGTTTAGCTTGATCACGACAGACAGGTCAGGGTATTGTGCTAGCATGAAAAGTACCTCAATATCTAATATAAGAAGTACAGAAATGCATTTCATCTTATTATTTCCGTGAAATTAACACGGGGCACGTTTTTCTTTTTCTGAGAAAATTCTTGTAGTGCGCCGAGTAGTTAAAGTCTGTTAAAGTATGCCCATATAGTGGATTTCAGAGATATGACAGTTCAATTTCATAATTCATATATAATGTATATTTCATCGGTTTTCCATCATGAGATATTTTAAAGTGTGCCCATACAATGAATTGCAGATGCATGTTTACTGACCAACATCCAAACTCAAATGATTAATTTGAACATGAACGAATTACAACTAATTTAAATTTACCTGATTTTACTCACAAAAGCACCGAATAGTGTAACATCTTATAATCTACTAAAAAAAGCTATTTTTAACGAATACTCGAGTATGAAAATTATAGTCGATGATCGGTGCGAACGAGCGATAGTCGAGTACTCGAGTACTCGTTGACATCCCTAGTTTAAAGAATATACCGTTTGTGGTTTAAATACATGACGATGGGCTCACGGCGGGTGTGACCGGTCAACAGGGTATGCTTACTCCTCCTAGGCACCTGCTTCCACCTCTGGTATGTCCAGGGGTCCGCGTTTGCCCAACTCTTGTTTTGTATTCTATTTGGGGCTTACGAGATTGATCACTGTTCGTTATCTTTGCCTTTACATAGAAACATACAAGATAACCAATTATATCTTGGCATGAGAGAGAATGAAAGTATGTTAATATGTTAATCCATACTACATCCAGCTTTTTTTATTTAAATGAATTCATTATAAGAACACTCTTCCATTGTAAATCTCTTGATATTTACATGTATCATTGGATTGGATTATGTACTTACCAGTTGATATGCATATTATTGTAAATTGTAATCCAGCCATTTTATAATGATGATTTCCTCAAGTGAATACGATATTACATTTCATGTATATATCATCATCGTCCATATATTATACCTTTTTGCTCTGAAATGAAATGATTTCCTTGTATTCACTAATATGCATATGCTCCTCTAACGTAAACTTCCCGTTTTGTGCTGTTTATTAAAATCATGTGACTGGTTTAATGATATTCACGTGCTCCTATATCGTGAATGATCCTGCCTTCGCTTTTATCGGAGATCCGTTTTGCCCTACACTCGACTTTGTATACATGTTTTTGGGACTATGATTACGTTTAACATTGTTTACTTCGCCAATTTAAATTATTCTCTCTAGTCTACTAGTCCCATGTTTAATTTGTCCAGGGGTCAATATTTGGTCTACTCTGAAATATGCATCCTTTATAGCACTGACGAGATTCATCATTGTTCTTCAATTGTCAATGCGACTTTGTTTCAATTCAGGGGATACTATGAATAATCATATGTATACTTTTGTGAACATGATTTGCTTCAGACCTGATGAAGACCCGCTAGGGTCGTAAGCTAGTCTCGGAAATAAATTATAGCTGATCACAAAGATGGTGCTATCTTTCCATATATATTTCTTAAGTTACCGCGATCAACACGGCTATATGAATGACGTTTATGAATAATCATGTTATATTTAGATAGGTAGTAATTGATGCCATTTTTTTTAGTGTGTTGATAATTCATTTGTCGATTCGACATATCTCAGTGAACGCGAAAAAAGACAGCGAGAGAATCTTTAACATCTGCATCGTGCTCCGTTAACTGATCAAGACAATGGACTTAATGGGTGTATGACCGGTCACCCGTGAATTCGTCCTCCTCCTAAGCAACTAATCCCTCCTCTGGTGCATCAAGGTTCCGTATTTGCTGAACTGTAGTTTTGCATTCTGTTCGGAACTTGCAAGATTGATCACCGTTTTTTATCTTCGCATTTTCAGTTAGACATATTAATAATCATCAATATCCTGCACGTAACCGTCCATAAAGTTGATATATCCTATTGTAAATACAAAAAGGCGAAGTTACACTTGATGTCAAACGTAATCATAATCCAAAAAACATAGTACAAAAAATCGAGTGTAGGGCACCACGGACCTTCGACAAAAGCGAAGGTAGGATCAGGTGCCATGGAGGAGTAAGGCATCCTCTGCTGACCGGTCACACGCCGCCGTGAGCCCTTAGTCGAAATAAGTAAGAGGGATACCCCGTAGTCAAATCTAGTAGGAATGACAGTCTAAGCAAAGGGGTATGAAACAAATCATGCCAACATATAGACTTAGTGATAATTTGTTAATCGCAAACACAGGTCATTATAGCGACCGTAGAATTTGCGAAATTGATGACTTTAAACGAGTTCGTTATACCCTGCAGCATCAACTTTTTTTTAGTAGTTGGCCTCGCTTAAAAAGTCGCATACGATAGCATGCTCTTGCGTCATACGAATCAGCTGGGAGATAACACACCATAAAGCAGGTGAGTTTGGTATATTACTACATAGACAAAAGGAAAGTTGACGAATGTCAAAGTCAAAAGTCATTCACGCTTATCATTAATGTAGTTGTCAGTCTGCCATTAGAGTCATGTTAAGTAAAATGTCCAAATATTGAAGCAGATCATGTCAGATTCTGTGGTGCCTTTATGTCGAGTTCTTCGGGATATATCAAATGGACATAATTGTAAAATGATGATTTGTTAATTGATAGCACATCATCTATATACCTATATCGTAAGGTTTGAAGGACACGGAAGATTTATTGTTTTTTTCCCGTAAGGCAGTTTCGTACAATTCTGCTTCATATGAAGTACACAAAAAAGTCTGCCAAAGGGGGCACAATTAGTGCCCATAGGAATACTAACGATTGTTGGAGACTGGTCTCGCAAGACTACATAAATATTATGTAGTTTTATGTGGATTCTGGTATACAGTGGTGCACGCTGTCTGACTATTGTGGGCTGTGTAATCATATTTTGTCTCCCGGCAGGTCATCCTCGTTTTCAGAGAGTCTATATTGGCTTGAAAACATTTAGGCCCGAAAGGTGACGTCATAATTGTACAAAAGTGGAAGTTTGTTACGTCAAAATATTCATATATACTGTTTAATCCCCTAATAAAACGCATTAGAATCTATTTTGATGATATACTGCAAAGACTTAATCACCAAAGTTGGTTTGGGGTATGAATACAAGAACTACTTACAGGATTTTAAAATTTGTTAATATGAACTGTTTTAGGTTGAAAATATAAGATATGTTGACAATTTGATGTTGTTGTTTTTTTAAGAAAAAATAAATTAAGTACTTGGGTTATCAATTAAAAAAAAAAATTGCACTCCTTTGTGTCTTTTACGTTATGACATCATGTGTGCGTACCGGTAAACGTCATAATTGCTGTACCTAATGGCTGTTCCATGAACCGTTACTTCCCCAAAGAATTCGGCTGGAATTTTAAAACATATACATACATGTATATAAAAGCACAAACGAATGCTTTTTCTAATAATGTAAATATAAGCACGTTATTCAATTTGTATGCACTCATCGTTGCAGTTATGAGACTACATCTTTCAATAAATAATAAATCATAGCTTAAATAGACCACGTTTCTTGACGTTGCTGTTAAGATGCGAACAAATTATGGCCTGCTGTTGGGCACAATACTGTCTGCTGTTTTGCATACACTGATCTGACAACGAATTGCTTTGTTTACCTGATCAAGACTATGGGTTAACGCCGAGTGTGACCCGTCCACAGGAGATGATTACTCTTCCCATGCATTTGATCCCACCTCTGGTGTGCCCAGGGGTCATTTGCCCAACTCTTGTTTTTGTATTTCTATTTGGGACATACGAGATTGATCACTATTCTTCCTTTACATCGTTATAACGACCACAGAATTTGCGAAATGCTGCCTTTAAACATGTTCCAATTCCTTGATATTGTGTTTATGTCTCTCAGCTGATTCGATAAGCACACGATTGTTCTCTGCATGACTTGTTTTCAAATGGAGGTAGGCTACTGCAGGAGTTTCAACAGTCAAGTCAGCATTTATCAAAACTCTCTGGTTATTACAATTCAACCTGTCATTGGGAGAAATGTTGTCTGATGTGTTTCATAACCAATTGTTAGGCCGTTATTTATTCACTGGTTGTAACTAGTTAACCTGATCAAGATAAAAAGTTCGCTGCGGGCGTGAAGAGGCGATAAGGGATGTTTACTCCTCCTAGGTACCTTATCCGACCTCTGGAATGTTAAGGACCGAGTGATTGTCCAACATTTGGTTTGACTTCCGTATAGGACTTATGAATTTGGTAACTTCGTTCTCTTTTTGTCTTAGAAAGTACATGGACACTTGTTATATGAATTGATGTCTAAGATAAAATTATCGAAAAGTATGGCAGATGATGGTCTAGATATGAAATAGAACTCGATACCTTGTCAGAATGGAGAAAAGGTATAATGGGGATATTAAAATCGAATATTTAGAATATTTAAACAAAAGTGCGAATTATTTCGCCATCTGTGTTTAGTAAACAAAAAATGTTGAAAGAATTATAAAGCTTTTATGCGGAGTATGTCTTGGTTCCAGCTGGCAAAGTTTGTAACATTATTCTATTTCTTTGTAAGGCTCATTATTACATATACTACTTGTTAATTCTACTTATAATCCATACTCCAATAATCATTTGCCAATTTTATCTTAGTCTTTGGTGATCAGGTCTTCCAACAGTTTGTTAGAAATTCCATGGGAACGAATTGTGCTCTTTTATCAGTTGACCTAATTATATTTTTACGGGACAGAATCTATCAAAAACTGCACACAAAAAAATCTCTTGATGTCAATATTGAACTCCGGTATATTTGTACATGAATTTTATTGTTCTTGAGCATATAATAAGAGTGATTTTTAACAATGTAAAATTGTGCATGGTTGATCACTAAATACAAAAGGGTGAAGTTAACATTGTGTCAAACGTAATCATAATCCAAAAAACATATACAAAATCGAGTGTAGGGCAACACGGACCTCCGACAAAAGCGAAGGTAGGATCAGGTGCCATGGAGGAGTAAGCATCCTCTGCTGACCGGTCACACCCGCCATGAGCCTTACGAATATTTCTTTTGTTTGGCACTACTACTATGTTCAAGAAAATACATTAAGAATATTAGAACGAAAAAAAAAATACAATGCAGAGTAAAGTTTTTCACACCCAAATGAATTAACCAATGTTACCACATGCTTTAAAAAAGAAGCCGAATTTAGGCTGTTAAAATCAACCGAATTATTACATTTGTATCAGTTACCACTTCTGACACTATTTGTCACTGATTCCTGTGTTTGAATGTGATTATCTAACACAAAAGTTACAAGAAAGTCTGCATGACACCTTTTCACCTTGATCAGTAAAGACAACACTGTTTATTGTGCATTTAAAATTTATATAAAACAAAATATATACAAAACATACAAATAGAAATTTGACAAGGTTGCTGTCTCTCCCAGGTCCTTAACCGGTACCCCGTTGATTGATGCTATACGCAAACAACGGGTACGCCGTACCAAATGAACATATTTCATTGGTCAATTGACTTTTATGTTGCACTACGGAAATGTCATTGTTGAGTAATTGTTGATCCTCGAAGCTCGCGCTTCTTACTTCACCGTGATGTAGTAGATTGTGACGTCATTGCCTAACGTCGTTGTTGTTTTGAAATGAACGCTTGCATTATACGTGAAACCATAAACTGATCCGTCGTTCCTGATGCTACGCTTCTTCCCTGCATCAGAATTAATGAAACGTCATGTTGCATTGTTAAATGTGCACACAACACACAATATCTTTGTTGATTTCATCGGTGTTACTTCCATCACCGTTTTAAACAAATTCCATGATGCCTCAGCAAATCGCGCTGCTTTGCCAAATCCCGCAGTCAACATGTTGACCGCAGGATTTTACAGAAATTTGGGCCGTACTTGTTGTTAGTGTAGCCGATGCCTAACTCAACAGGCGGACCAGTTTATCCTAGGTCCTTTGGATACGTCAAATCCAAGACACCGGTCATCTGTATACGGGTACTTCGTCACGTCACCACAACCTGCCACACCACGTATAATGCCAGGTCTTTTGGAAATCTACGTCCGCTGGACCAGACAAATGTTAGACCACGTAACGTCAACCACGTCCCCCAGTCTCTCACACAGGTTTGTCATAGCGTCCTCTGGTAACCATCGCTATCGGGTCGCTTCCGCCTATCAAATTGCTTGTAACAAGTAAAATTAAATTATTGAATAATACACAATATGAATACATAAGTTATATCGAGTAATACATAAGTTATACCGAATGATATAACTTGTGTTACTTTATATCACATATTACTTCGAATACACAAACTCCTGATATTTTGTATAGAAGATAAATGTAGTTTCCAAAAGTGCTCACGATAACGTTATAAACAGGATTAAGAAGCACATCCATGCAAATATTGAACCAGTAGTCCAGAAGATGAAATAGAACATTGCAAAGGGTTGTGAGAAATAAAATAAAAATGAGTACAAATGGTAATATATGAATAGTACTACATGGTAATACTAATATACGACAAAGTATTCCTAATGTACTTCATCGTTATCCATTTTCAGCATAAAATCAATATCAATTAGTTCCAGACATGCTACATTGTTCATTTATTTTCTGGCTTAACTAACATCAGAAATCAGTATATTCATTTGACGAAAACGTGAAGATAAGGAAATATGATTAACCGTATAAATTTACACATCTGTAATTTTTGTTTTCTAAACAGACCTATGGTGAATGTTGTTTAACGTTGTTTAGATTATATGTGCAGGCTAATGAAATTGTTTTCTTAATGTTGTAATCTGTGTGCTAATTATGCACATACATTTATATACTAGATACTTGCTTACAATCTTAAGAATGCTTTGGTTGTTGTTAAGAGGATACATAAAGTAGGTACCATACCTGATTCATTGCATCCATCGTCAAACTCTTCATTGCAAGATACACATTCGGTGTGAGAAGCTCCTTTGTATATCATACATTGTGTTGGTGCAGGTATGCCAGTGTAATTAAAAGTTAATTGTTTTGTAGTCAGCCAGTTATGGAAGCCCATTGAGGCCAGTTTATAGAAAGATATTTTTTATTGCGTTTAAACGCAATAATCATTGCGTTTAAACGCAAAGATTATTGCGTTTAAACGCAAAAGATTGCGTTTAAATGCAATATATTATTGTGTTTAAACGCAAAACCGTTATTGTGTTTAAACGCAATAATTATTGCGTTTAAATGCAATAATATTTTGCGTTTAATCGCAATAATATTTTTGTTTAATCGCAATACCTTTATATATGAATTATTGTTATCTCAAACTGTTGGATGTTAAAATGGACACAAACTGATTAATTTTATTTTTTTTTAAACTCGAATTGACTTGTAAAGAAATAGTGTGCTGGCAACGAATTCGTCTTCAGCCTATAGAGCTGATTTCAGTTGTGATTTCGTTACATTTGCACTGCCTGGTATAGGACTTGTCGAACGTGTACTTCTTTAGTATTTCCCTCTATTTTGTTTTGTTTTTATTTTGCTTTGGTAACAATTCAACATTATGGAGACCTAGGGCAATATGTACAACTTGCTTGTCTGTGCCCTTTTGTTAGCGGCTGTCTACCATAAGAAACAAAGGCTCGAGCCTTGTTTTTGTTTACATATTGCTTCACAAAAATGCCATGTTTAAAATGAAATGAGATGTGAGAATCTTAGGAACTGTTTAATTGTGTTCAGAATGAACTTGTAATATGAAAATATCTGCTTTAAACGGAACGTATACTAGCATATTCAATGTAAATAAACAAAAACATGACTCAAGCTTTGTTTACATAGGATGAATTGTAAAGTGTGCTTTTTCACTTTGTACCTCAACAAATGACGTTTAAATTTTTGCAGACCATTAGAAATACCCTAAGTGAGCATTGTAAACAAAAAAGGAAATCTAAAATTTTAACATTTTTAGCTCAGAACGTGTTCATGCCCCTTTAACCCATCTCCTATCTCCTGTCTACCGTTGTTATATCAAATCAGTTGAGAAGCTTAAACACCATATGCAGGTGATGTTGCTGCATAAATACGGAAAGAGGACCTCGGATAAACTGAAATCACCCCGTTTGTTACGCCATTTCAGATTACTCCTCCATGGCACCTGATCCTGCCTTTGCTTTTGTCGGAGGTCCATGTTGCCCTACACTCAACTTTGAATATATATGGGTTTTTAAAATTATGATTACGCTTAACACGATGTTAACTTCGCCAATTTATATTATTCCGTTCACCTGATCAAGACAATGGGATAACGGTGGGTGTGACTGGTCGATATGGGATGGGTTAAGGTTTGCCCAACTCTTATTTTGTATTCCGTTTTGGGCTTCTGAAATTATATTCATCTTTTGATCAGAGTACTCATTTTGTCAAAATATTTACAAAATACGATTATCTGCATTCCTAAACACATTCCCAAAGACTTCGACCAGAAACTGCAATAAGAAAGAGTTGGCTTTCTTCCTTATTTGAAAGAACGCATTGCACACCCTACAACTATTATCTTGGTGTCCACAATGTGTTGAAACAATGATTAAATCATTAACCGTGTTGAAAGAATGTTCCATTATATTTTCATGTGAATTAGGCAGCTTTCAGTTGTTGATAGTTTTGTAACACTCTGATTGCATTATTGGTAACTTACCAAATGATGGACAAAACATTGATATGCTGTATTTCTTTCAAACTTTCTTTTGAATGTAAAATGCACTTAATCACGTGATCAATTCAATTATTTTGATTTTACTACATTTGATTAACTACACAGTGTATATACTGTGTCATAATTAAGTACACATATATAATGGATTCAGTGAAGTCACTTTTATGCACTTGTGGTACCGTCGAAACATAAATGAAATAAGGAGCAATCCATTGTAAATTGTAAACATTTGCAAAACTAGTTGCAACAGAAGTGGCTAAAAAATGGAATTATTAAAGATTAGTATGTTTCTATTTGTAGAGTATGTTGATTTATTGAATAACACAAAGAAGGCTCAAATCTATATACTATCTATAGGAACATATTTCACAACCATTCATATCTTTATTGACATCATTGCTTTCTTGAGAGGTACACTCTGAACAGTTCATATTTGTCTGTGTTGTGGCATTCACATTGAAACATATTGTAATATAAGTGTCGGAGATATCACCTGCAAGATAAAATGAAATATGAAGAATTGTTTTTTGTTTATTTATTATTATTTTTTTTCTTAGAAATAATGTAGCATTTAATATAAATGCTAGAATGTGAATTGTACAATGTATTAACACAAAATAAAGTACCCTAAAGGGAACCTAGTTTTACCCATGAATTGATTGATATATAAATTGAAGTGTCCCAGGCATGTCACATTGTACATATTTGTTTTTCCATACATGAATTTTATTCCAAAGATTTATATGTATTTGATATGAATGTTTTTTCATATTTGTCAGACATTTTTTGACAGACTTATGGTGATTGTAAAAAGTTGTTAAGCTAATGATAATTTTGTGAAGATGAATGTAAATAAAGTTTTCGTTACTATTTCTGATACAAAAAGGCGAAGTTAACATTGTGTCAAACGTAATCATAATCCAAAAAACATATACAAAAGCGAGTGTAGGGCAACACGGACCTCCGACAAAAGCGAAGGTAGGATCAGGTGCCATGGAGGAGTAAGCATCCTCTGCGGACCGGTCACACCCGCCGTGAGCCCTTAGTCGAAATAAAGTAAACGGGATTACCCGTAGTCAAATCTAGTAGGAAAATGACAGTCTAACAGTCTGACAGTCTGATCTGTATACAGATTTTACACATGTGTATTAGGTACTTGAATGTAGCTTTAAGGATTAGGAGGTGGCATAAAGTAATTACCGTACCCGAAGTCTTGCATCCATCTTCAAATATTTCATTACAAGGGACATATTCGGTGTGTGAAGCTCCTCTGTGTACCATACACAGTGTTGGTGAAGAAATTCCTGTGTAAATTAAATAGATAGTTATGACGCCAGTAAGCAACCAGTTATCGCAAGTGATACATACATCAATATACATTACTTACGTGTATCAGCGGAAAATGTACTTACTCTCTATAGTTTCTCTTTTATACTCGGCAAGTATATATTTTCTTCCTGGTTTTAAAGTTCTAAAAATTTCAAACGATGCAACACTGCCATTTAGTTGTAAACGAATATCACAAAATTCGCACAGCTTTGTCTGAGCATCACAATCTAATAAAAGAGGAATACATTTATATTCAATATGTATTTAACTTTGGGACAGTTTAAAGGAAAAACTATTTTCTTTGATGAATTCAATTTTATGTTACCTGAACACGTTTCATTTTTATCCACCCTCTCAATTTGCAAAATTCCGGTACCTTCAAAACAAAATTGTTTATCAAGATTATCAGAATTTCATTTTAACATCAAATTCACATTCTGCGATACTTGCTTTGTAATTACTAATGAAAGTCTATCAATGTCTCAAACAGCATACAGTTTATTGGGAGGCATTATGTATTGTGCAGGAGGATTCTGTAGAAGGAATCACCATCCTTGCTATCGTACTTCCTATTCTCTTTTTCTATAATGCTTTCTTTGTACTACTTTTGCTTTATAGTGCTTTTATTTTTAAATTCTGTATACTTTCTGTTCTGTTATTTCTTACTACTTTCAATTATCTTATTGTATGGTACTTTCTAGTTTCTTATGCATTGATACTTTTTATTGAATGCTTCATCGCGTGCTTTTTAATTTGCACTAAAAAGTCTTTAAATGTATGAAATAGCATCAAGTTTTAAGGGGGATATTAATAGACAAGTTAAAATAATTATCATTGAATTTTTCTCATTCTTTCATATATCTATTGAAGTGTCCTTCACAATATTGGAAGTTTCGTCAGGGAAGCTAGACAAATAGGGTATAATCAGGTCTGAATTACCTCCCTTACTTAAAAATGTTAATTTCTATGTAATAGATAATAAGGCCTGCTGAAAATAATTTGAATAATTTTATTGAATTATTAAACAAGAAATGTTCAAAATTCCCAGTATATAATATTTTGAAATATTTATGTTTGACATTTGCCAATTTTTTTTAAATATTAGGAAAACCTCCAAAATGAAGAAAAAATGCTCTTTGCAAAAGCATTTTCTCAGTACATAATTAATATTTTCATAAAAAACCGTCATTGAATTTTTTTTAAATGTGTGGTAGTAAAAGATACCAAGCCACTCACCTTTTCGTGAAAAATATGACTATTGAAGCTAGATTAATTATTGAATAAATTATGTTTGTTTTCAGTGGTACAAGAATAAATTTTGTTAAAATCTGACCACACAGTCTTTGTAAGTCAGGAATTTCAATATAACAATTAAAATCAATACACGCTATATGAGTGTTAGAGCTGTTCAATCATATTCATTTATTTATCTAAATTGATAAAAACTCTCCAAAATAAATGTTAAATTGAAAGTAATATTGTAGGGGTGTGTGTGAAGCAAGTGGAAAGAATGCAACCATGCAGTTCTGATTCGATTTACAATACCATATAAAATATCAGATTTCTATTCATGGCAGTGTATAGAATAAAGTTCAGGCATTGGAAATTCTTAAAAATTTATATTAAAGGAAAAAATGTTCATATTAAATTACAATTATTTAAATTGAATATTCAACAGAATGCAGAGCACAGTTCATTATTCCAGAGTTGTCGATTTTATAAAAAGAGCCCCGATCACAGATATGTTATTCATAATCTATTAAATAACCTCCTTTAATGAAGGAAGATCTTTAGGTCTTTTTAATATATGCAGAATTTGAAAGCTGATAATGCTTGTGAAAATATGATTTTACACTGAAAATAGCCTGCGCTTGGTGTGGCATTGTGACGTCAAATCAATATTATCATAGTGTTTATCAACGTGACGTACTATTAATCATCCCCTCAAGAGGGGTTGGGTTGTGTGGAGAAGCCAACAATTAGCTTTATTTTCTTTGATTTCAAAGTGTTCATTTGTGATTTCTTTCACAACACATCATGCTAACATACATTTTCAAATGACCTAATTATGTTTTATCAGATAAGTAATATAATTTTAACATTCTGACAAAAATATACAAAACATGTAAATATTAGTAATTGTTGTGTATAAAAGAAAATAATAACATTCCTAAAGTTGTAAACATGTGCAATATCAGTCCCCTTGTCTAACACACATACTGCTTTCTGCAAACAAGAATATTCCAAAAAATTCAATAACAATAGTTTGATGTATTGAGAATTGCAGTTGAGTTTTCAAAACACCAACAAGTTCATCCATAAAGTTGCAATATGTTTTGAATACACTACCATAACAGCTCCAAAATAAAATAACATTGCATGAAAAAAGTAGTTCCCATCTCTGGTGTCTAATTTTAGCTCCAGGTGCCTGTAAATTATCTATTTTTAGAATATTATATTGCAGGTAAGGGCAGGTGAATTCAACTAGAACATACTTTGATTTCACATATGCTGGTATTTCACCCCTTTGATGATGCCATTTATACTTGATTTGTTAAAAAAAAACATGGTTTATGATCTAAACATTACCTATCTAATGCATGAATATCCTGTCAATGGCCTACGACTGTGGTTAAGCATGAACAGGAAATTTCCCAACAAGAGAACATAACTCGGGCATTTCGTCGACTTTTACAGAGACTTTCAGAAGAATCGCAGTTTTAAGACCCATGTAAAACGTGTGCTAAGTCAATTATATTATTAGATAATCATACAGTGCAATAAATTCATGATCAGACCACAATATTTACGTAAATCAATCATTTGTTACCAGTTGAAAGTTTTCTTTCGTTGCACCGGAAATTCTTCCTCTTTACTCAAACTTTCGTGCCAATTTCTACTTTCACTTTCAAATATATAGTGCATATAAGTTAAGGACATTATTTTATTCAAAATACATCTAAAATAAAATGAAATAAAATATTGTATAAATGTGCAAAGATAGAAAAATAATTCGCGTCTTGTTGTCTCAATATATAAACTATGATAAAAATAAAATTTGGCGTAATTAATATCACACCATGATGGCTGAAAATGTGAACGTGGAAACTCCTCACACATGAAATACTTGGAGCAAACACAGAGATCGGAGATTTGTCATTATATAGATTTTTATTTCGGTTTGTATTGAACAGATCGTACTTTTATTTTGCAATATAATGAACGGCCACTATGCATATGATCTCTTTACGTATTATGACAATGTTTGCTTACATTTTTGGGACATGACGGGTTCATATACACCATTGTCCCGAAAGGGTACCATCATAATCCCAAGCTTTAATCAGTTTGAAGTACTTAGGACAAAAAGAAAACTCAACTGTCATGCGCAATACTTCAAAAGAATATTTTCTTGTAACTTTTAAATTAATTTGAAATGTAATTGTTGCGCACGAATGTAAATTATACTCACGTACCAAATTCATTCTAAGTGTTTTGAAAATGATTTATTTTGAAAAAGAATAGATGTATTTCATTTCAGTATACATGAACATGCATTTTTAAAGAAAAAAAGTAAATTTCCATTCATGTACTTCATAAATTTTAGTTCTTTAGTTTTCACATTTTCAGATCCAAGATGGCTGCATAGCACTCCCATGTATGGTTATTTTCAACATTTGGATACCATGCTCGGACTTGACGAATGACACAGCCAGCATTATGTCCTCTCTATATCCATACGCTTGCCATGCAATGTGTGCATGGCATTATTCCTTCGAGAATCCTCCTACTGCAGCGGATTTCTCGCAATGTATCGTTCATTGTTCCAAACTCCACGGTGACTCAACATAGTCAAAACTTTTTGTAAAGTTTCCGCCTATTTGTATTAGTGCTTCTGGATGGTGAATGCGGTAAGCATCAAACGATAATCTTCACACCTCGTTCGAGATACAAGGTTGACTAGATATACACACGGATTAGGTTCTAAATGTCAATCAATTTCTATCATCCAATATAAAGGTAAATTGCAAATGACTGACAGTGGTACCTAGACCAGGTAAATTTGAGGGAGGTGGCTTATTTTCTCCCCCTTTAAGGAAGTTAGCTCCTGAGCTCAGTTTGAGCACAACTGCACAGGATACCATAACTAGGTATTTACTGGTTCAATCCTGATCCTATTGGTGCAAAAATATTACACATCTATTACTGAACCCTTTCCAGTTAAAAAATATTGTGTCAATTCAAATTTTGAAAGGGTTTTGGAGGAACTATATTTTGTGGCGTAGGGATTGATTAATCGAAACTTTCTAAATCTGCATGATGTTCTAGTTCCTATTTCATTCAATATACCTTCTATTTTTATACTCCTATACATATATTTCAGCTTTAAATTTTATGATAAAAGTAGCTGAAAGTTGGAACTAATTCAAATATTGTAATTTATTAATTGGGTAGAAGTACTTTTCGAAACAAAACACCGATGTCTTTAAAAAAAAAAAGAAGTTTAAATCAATTTACTAAAACTTCTGTGTAAAAATTCAATGTTTTGGCCATTAATTGAAAATTTTGACCCACAACCCCCCTTTTTTACTTATATTTTAATTATTAAGATAAGATTTTGAAAATTACGTGAAAATAAAAAAAACCCATTAATATGTTTTTTTTTTATTTTGTGAAATTCGATATGATGAGTTTTTTTCATAAATCAAGTGCATAAATGTCATCATTTACTTCCATTACATGTAGTAAACCTTTATTTCATATCTCTCTTGTAAGACATGATTATGTATCTATTCTGTGTAATGAATAATGTGTGTAGTTGACAGCAAGTTTGAATGGATTTAACAAACAGTGATCAATCTCGTAAGTCCTAAATGTAAAGGCAAAGATAACGAACAGTGATCAATTTCGTAAGTCCTAAATGTAAAGACAAAGATAACGAACAGTGATCAATCTCGTAAATCCTGAATAAATCTTGAGTGATATTGAAAACACTGTAGCTTAATAACAAGCATGGCAACCTGAGTTTTTCTTTTAAATTTCTCAATAAAATAAAAAATACACTTCCCCCCAAAATGATATTAGTTCAAACTTCAGGTGCAAACCTCTTTAACTCATGCAATACATAATTGCAATTGTGTTTTCAGTACCTGGATATCTACAGCATTACAAATTATAGAATATGATAGCATTAACAAGTCGGGCGCAGGACTTTGTATCATATACGACTTAGTAAAAATCATATATGGTACCAATTTTTATGCACAGATGCGCATTTTCGACAAATTATGTCTCTTCAGTGATGCTCAAACTGAAATGTTGGAAATCCGAAACATGTAAGTAAACTTTATAAAAGTGATCAATGTAGTGCCAAAAGAATGGGGACAAAAACTTCGAAGGATCAGAGCTATGCCTGAGGGAGATAATCCTTAATTTTGATTTAAATTTCTAAGTTTACAACTGCAATTAAAAACATATCCGTATTTCAAGCTAGTAACATAGTAACATAGCAACTGAGCTGTAGAGACCCTCGGGGACTAACAGTCCACCAGCAGAGCCTAAACCCAGGGGTCATAATATAAATCATCTACGGTACCAATTTTTATGCACCAGATGCGCATTTCGACAAATTATATCTCTTCAGTGTAAAGGCAAAGATAACGAACAGTGATCAATCTCGTAAGTCCTAAATATAATACAAAAACAAGAGTTGGGCAATCACGGACCCTGGACACACCAGAGGTGGGATCAGGTGCCTAGGAGGAGTAAGCATCCCTGTTGACCGGTCACACCCGTCGTGAGCCCATAGTCTTGATCAGGTAAACGGAACAGTCCGTAGTCAAATAAATCAGTGTGTGAAAAAACGGCTTAACATTGGTTATGAAACACATTCACACAGCATTTGACTCAATGATAGGTCATATTGGCAAACCAAATTGCAATAACGACCATAGAATTTACGAAATGCTGCCTTTAAACGTGACTGTTGAAACCCCTGCAACAACAACTTGTCTGTAAGTAGCTTGCCTCGATTCAAAAACTGATTATACGCAGAACAAGCTCTTGCGTATCGAATAGTTGAGAGACATACACAACCGTATGTAGGTGTTGATGGAATATTGCTACACAAATATGGGAAGTTGACGATGGAGAAGCTGAAATCGTCCGTTTGTCATAAAGTTGAGTAGTTAGTTTGCCGTTAATGTCAATGTTCAATAAAATATCCAAGTACGAAGCAGACATGGAAGACTCTGTGGTGTCCTTTATTTCTAGTTCGTTGGGATATATTGAATCGACATATGAATGGAATCATTGTTATTGATAGATAATACATCGTCAATATATCGAAATGTTGAATTAAAGGACACGCTAGAGATTTCTTTCTTTCGTGTAGAAGCTTTTGAATGAATTCTGTCTCTATAAGAATATAAAAATAGGTCAGCTAATAGAGGAGCACAATTAGTGTCCATTGGAATTCCAACACACTGTTGGAAGACCTGATTGCCGAAAACTACAAAGATATTGTCAATGAGGAACTCCAGCATGCTTTAATATCAACTTCAGAGTACTTGTGTGTAGAATCGGAGTGGAGTTTAACAAAATAATTTTTTGAATGGCTAATCACTAGATAAGAATATTTCCTTTTTCATTTTTGTTAAAGAAGCAACTGTTTATAATGTTACAAAGCCTTGCTTTAATTTATCGTGCGGGATGGTAGTGTAAAGTGTTGAAAAGTCATATGTTTTGATGTTGTTTGATATGTGAAAGGTTCTGGGATTTCAAATTCACTAGAAGTCTTTAGAGTTTTTTAAGAATCCACATTTGATTTACACCACTTCTGGCATATGTAGTTTCACAATACTTCTGAAGTTGCTCCTTGACAGCAGTCAAATATTTTCGTGAGGAGTAAAGACAAGGGCTTGGTGGAACATTTACTAGATCCAGCAATATATCTTTGTTTGTAAGGGGTTTTATGAAGTTTTGGAATCCAGTATAGGTACGGTAGTTCATATTCTTCCGTCCCATTGACTGGGATATTAAATGTGTTTAAAAACTGAAGCATGATTTTGAAGAATTTCGTCTTTTGAAAGGGCAGTTGGAGTGTAAGTACGATTACCAAATGTGGAGTTAATACCAAGTTCGTTTAAAATGCAGTTGTAGTAATGACCCTTACAGACAAAAACAATATTGTTACAAGCTTTGTCAGCTGGAACCAGATGATATTCCTCATGTAACCTATCTAATTCATTGATCACTTCCGGTTTACGAAACACAGAAGGATAAATGGTACGGACTTTGGTACGTACATGTCTAATACGGGATTTCAATAATCTTCTTATACTTTTAATCCATTCTGATAAGGTATCAAGTTCTTCTTTTTCATATTTGACCCATCGTCTGGCATAATCTTCGACAGAATTCATAATGGAGATGAAGTTCTGTCGCCAATTAAATGACCCGAGGTTCTCTGAATTTGGGACCGTTTGAAATAAGTGATCTTAGATCCTCATTTTCAACTATATTTACATCACCTGTAATGACATGTCCAGTGATGACATGTCCAGTGATGCTCAAACTGAAATGTTGGAAATCCGAAACATGAAAGTAAACTTTATAAAGTGATCAATGTAGTGCTAAAGATTGGGGCCAAAAACTTCGAAGGATCAGAGCTATGTAAAGGCAAAGATAACGAGCAGTGATCAATCTTCACAAGCCCCTAATAGAATACAAAAACAAGAGTTTGGCAAACACAGACCCCTAGAACACACCAGAGGTGGGATCAGGCGCCGAGGAGAAGTAAGCATACCCTGTTGACCGGTCACACCCGCGTGAGCCCATAGCCCTTGATCAGGTAATGGAGCAATCTGTAGTCAAATTAGTGTGTAAAAAAGGGCTTAACAATTACTATGAAACACATCAGACAGCATTTGACTAATCTTCAAATTCTTCAAATCACCTTCCTGTTTTGAATACTTGCAATATTCCGAGAAATAAGGATAAATTTGATTACCATACCTTTACTGGATTCCGAAATTGCATAAGAATCCTTACAAACTAAGAAAAATCGCTGGTTCCAGTGCCTTTATCTTTACTACTAACTAAACTACTAACAGCTGTTAAAGGGGTCACTTCAGAGATACTGTTCCGCTACATATACCAGAAGTGGTGTCAATCAGATGTGGATTCTCAAAACTCTAAAGAGCTTCTAGAACACTTCAAGTCAGGAGATTTTTATAAAATTGACTGCATCAAAACGTAATGATTTTCTCCACACTTTATCCAACAATTCTTTTACGATAAATTAAAATCTAGGCTTTTTCAGATAATTGATAATTGCTTTTTGAAACAAAAAACGGCACCCCAAAAATAGAAAGTTTCTGGTCGTTGGTAAACAAGATACATATTTTGTCAGAAACCACTCTGATTCCCACACAAGTATCTGAAGTAGATATTAAGAGCATGCTTGGGTTTCTTATAGATAATATTGATGTAGTCTTTGGGAGACCACGTCTTCCAACAATCCGTAGGTATTCCTATGGGCACTAATTGTGCCCCCTTATTGCAGACTTATTTTTATATTCATACGAAGCAGAATTTGTTAAAAAACTGTTAAGGGATAAAAAACAAAAAACTTGCCGTGTCCTTCAACCTTACTTATAGGTTATATAACGATGTCTTATCAATTAACAATCATAATTTCACAATTATCCATTTGATATATCCTGACGAACGAGAAATAAAGGACAACCACAGAATCTGACAGATGTGCTTCATATTTGGATATTTTTACTTAAATATTGACTCTAATGGCAGACTGACAACTACATTATAATTATAAAGTGATGACTTTGACTTTGCAAATCGTCAACTTTCCTTTTCTATGTAGCAATGTACCACTATCACCTGCTTATGGTGTGTATGTATCTCAGTTGATTCGATACGCAAAGGCATGCCATGCATATGATGATTTATTTTAAAGCGAGACCAACTACTGACCAAAAAGTTGATGTTGCAGGGTTATAATGAATCTCGTTTAAATTCATAATTCGCATATTCTACGGTCGCTATAAATGACCTTGTTTGCGATTACAAATTATCACTAAGTCATATGTTGACTGATTTGTTTCATACCTTTTGTTAGACTGTCATTTTCGTAACTAGATTTGACGACGGGTAACCCGTTTTACTTTGTTTCGACTACGGGCTCACGGCGGGTGTGACCGGTCAGCAGAGGATGCTTACTCCTCCATGGCACCTGATCCTGCCTTCGCTTTTGTCGAAGTCCGTGTTGCCCTACACTCGATTTTGTATGTGGGTTTTTTGGGACTATGATTACGTTTAATAAACGGTTTAATGCATTGTTACTTCGCCATTTTATACTCAATGGTAGGTCATACTGGTGAACTAAATCGTTATATCGACCATAGACTTTATGAAATGCTGTCATTAAAAGTGACGGTTGAAACCCCTGCAACAACAACTTGTTTGTAAGTAGCCTGCCTCGATTAAAATACTGATCATGCGCACAACAAGCTCTTGTGTATCGAATAACTTGAGAGACATACATACACACCATATGCAGGTGATGATGGATTATAGCTACATATATATGGGAAGTTGACGATGGAGAAGCTAGAAGCGTCCATTTTTTCAAAAAGTTCAGTTGTTAGTTTGCCGTTAATGTCAAAGTTGAATAAAATATCCAAGTACGGAACAAACATGGAAGACTCTGTGGTGTCAGTTATTTCTAGTTCGTTGGGATATAGTGAATCGACATATGAATGAAAATCATTATTATTATCAATAGATGAAACGTCGTCAATATATTGAAATGTAGAATTAAAGACCACCGCTAGAGATTTCTTTTTTTCATGTAGAACCTTTTGAACGAATTCTGCCTCATAGGAATATAAAAATAGGTAACGTAATAAAGGAGCACAATTCGTGCCCATCGGAATTCCAACAGACTGTTGGAAAACCTGATTGCCAAAAACTACAGATATATTGTCAATGGGGAACTCAATCATTTCTTTAATGTGAACTTATAAGAATAAATTCTTTGTTTAGATGGCACATTTAGTGAAGTATTCTAGTTTACAATGTGGTCCTGTATAAAATATATTTACAGACAGATAAATGAAAGAATAGAAAATGAAAAAGTTAAGTTACCTAAAATACATGTATACTCGTATACATATACATAAAATATATACATGATATGACAAGGGAAAGTATCCATATAAATCACCCGCTAGAGTTGTACAAAACGAAAAACATCCAGATATTCTGGTGCCATATTTCTAAGAACCTTAAAAGCAAGAACATGTTTTCTAGATATAAAATAATCTTGAAATAGGAACTTCCGAGTATTTATCTGTAGAACCAGAGTGTGTAACAAAATTATTTTTTGAATGACTGTTCACTAGATATGAATATTTCCTTTTTCCAATTTTGTTAAAGATGCAACTGTTAATGATTTAAAAAGTCTGGTCTTTAATTTATCGTGCGGAATGGTTGTGTAAAGTGTTGAAAAGCCATATGTTGTGAAAATACTCCCCCAAATACTGATGTTGTTGATATGAGAAAGGTTCTGAGATTTCAAATTAACTAGAAGTTTGATTTAAACACTTCTGGCATATGTATTTTAAAATACGTCTGAAGTTGCTCCTTGACAGCTGTCAATATTTTCGTGAGGACTAATGATAGGGGCTTCGTGGAACATTTACTAGATCCATTCTTGCATTTGCCACCAATCTATAGTTTCCTTCAAATGACAGTAAACGGCTTCCATATGATGTTTAAGTATTTGAATTTCAAAGAAGTTGGAATTTTATTATACTTGACGTTATATGTAAGAAATCTGTTGAAATTGTAAAGTATGTAATGTCACAATGAATTAGGGCTGGGTATTGCGGCCCAAAAACCTAATGAAAAAATGTATTGCAATATATTGCAATATTAAGAAAAATATTGCAATATTATTGCAATAATTATGTACTCCTTGCTTTCATTGAATTTAATCAGAAACTCTTCAAATAACATGAAATAAGTAGGTTCTATGTATTGCTTATGTGTAAACTTCACAAAGAAAGGATAATCTTAAGTAGACTAAACCTTTAGTATTTTGTAATGTTCCTAAAACTGAAAAAAAAATCTTTAAAAAATCTAAAATGACAAGAAATACAAACTGAAATCATGCGTTTTGATTCAAAATAGAATACAAACAAAATATTCAGGCATTAATTCTTGAGAGTCTTCAATGTTATTGATTGTAGTCGTAACTTTTGGTGAAACATTGCCATAATTGGAAGACGTCTGGCCTATGACTATGTTGCCATGATGTCTTTATATGACTGAGCAAATTATAAGTTTCGCTGGCTGGTTTAAGAGAATGCCAAATTGGCATTGCTTAACTTACCTTTCCTTTGAATTCCTTTTTTTGACTAGGATGTGGTCTCATATTATTGATTTTTTCTTCTAGTACCTCACTAGGGTAAATTAGATGCCATTTCCATTTTAAAAAGAAAGATAACGAGGGTTGTCCCAGAAAAACGCGAACATTTCATATATTTTTTGTTAAACTTCTAGTATATCATTATTATTTGGTACACAACAAAATGATCATTTTTTGAAATCCCTGTGAAATTTTTAATGCATTTAGTCTGTAAATAACATTTTTATCACACTTTAACCAGTCTTACATAATAGCTGCCGGCGCAACTCTGACGACGTCAAAACGTAATTTCATGATGTCTGTTAACGTCATATTTATTCCTTCTCAAAATACCGTCCACTATGTGACAAACATTTCTCATATCGCTCATCACCCATGCATTAAAAACATTTCTGAGCAAAGAGATGTGTAAATTGTGATACTTCGCGGCAAATTTCAGTCATAATTCTAGAAAAAGTAAAATATTGATCCCAAACCGGTATTCTGAAAAACGTATTGCAATACGTAATGTGAACGAAAATTTTGCAATACACCAATATTGCAATAAAACTGCACAACCCTACAATTAATACAAAAAGAAATAAGACTGAATGAAATTAGCTAAGTCCTTGGCTACATCGGACAGTCATGTGACCGGTCAACAGGGGATCCTTACTCCTCCTAGGCACCTGATCCCACCTCTGGTGTGTCCAGGGGTCCTTGACTGCCCAACTCTTGTTTTTGTGTTCTATTTGGGACTTACGAGATTGATCACTGTTCGTCATCTTTGCCTTTACTTGTTTAGAAATGTGAATTAAGTATAAAAGTCTGTTTACCCCATTGGGACGAATATTTAACTTTGCCCACCCAAGAACCATTCTTTTTAGTGTCTTCTTCAGATGAAGGTAGTTGATCAAGGTGCCTACAGGTGATCATGGCTCTTTTCCATGTGGTACTTACTGACAAGACTGACCCCCAACAGACAGCTACAAATATATAAACATTTGTTAAATTATCTATGAAGATTTGGTCAACAGAAACTAAATCAAATTCCGTTATGTATATACCACATTGACCAATGTTTGTTATCTTCATTTATTCATTTCACCATCGAGCACACATAACAACTGGTGGAGGCTCTTTCTCTGATCTCAGATTTCAGAATTTAAAAAAAAATTATAGTAGGATATATAAAACAGTAAACATAAGCTCTGTAGAGCTTTTGACCAACATGACATATAAAAGGCATACATAAATAACATAAAACATTAGCTACATATACATACATTTTTAAATCATATGCAAGTATTTGGCACATTGTTTAAAATATCACAGTTAAGTTGACCCTTCACCATGTCATATCATAAAAATTGCAACAATACTTAATATGTATTTGTCAGTTTACAATTTTTAATGTATGTATTGCAACTAAGAAGGATGATTTGCTAAGATCTGCAGGAGCCACACACACAGGATCCCCCATTCCAATTATTTATTAAACTTGTAAATTGATTTAAATTAGTAGTATTCGTAATATTTTCAAGTAGTTCAAGTTAGGCTCCTACATATCTAAAAGAATTCAAACCATGTTTAGTTGTCCTAACCACAGGAACCTGTACAGTGTTGTTTTTACTTAAATTATATGATGTATCCTTGTACGTAAATACGTCTTGTAAATATATTGGGTTGTCATTATTTAGAATTTTGAAAACCTCTGTAGCTACTGTTCTTATTCTCCTAATTTTTAGAGTTGGTAAATCTGATTTTGTTAATTCGTCATAAATGCTGTTTTGATCATTATAGATAAATCTTAGTGCCCTTTCTTAAATGTATTTCCCTATTTGTTATTGTTGTTTTCGCCACAGTAATGATAAATAACAGGACAATAGTTGAAATTACTCATAATGAAAGAGAAATATATGGTTAGTTTGCCCAGTTTAGTTAAGTGCTTTCCGATACATTTAGCACATTTAGCTGATTTGATGCTTTTTTGCAAATATTTGAGATGTGGTTATTGACTGTCGATTGTCACACCCAGCAGTTTTACTTCTTTTTCACTTTTGATATTGATTCCATCTAAATTGAAACTAATTTCCTCTTTGCATGTTTTGTTTCCTATTGAAAATGCTTGAATTTTTTCAGGGTTTACTTTCATTTGATTGTCTGAAAACCATTTTTTCAAATTTAGACTTTCTTTTTCTAATCCTGATCCTGCCTTCGCTTTTGTCGGAGGTCCGTGTTGCCCTACACTCGATTTTGTATATGTTTTTGGATTATGATTACGTTTAAAACGATGTTAATTTCGCCTATTTGTATTTTAACAACTTTGGAGAGATCTGCGTCTGAGTAGGACAATTTGTCGTCGGAATAATTGTACAACATACATTCATTAACGAAATTAAAAATATCATTTAGAAAAATATTTAAAAAGCACTGGCCCTGAAATAGAGCCTTGAAGTACCCCCTTATATAAATCTTCCCACGTGCTGATTTTATTGCCTATTTTTACATATTGTGTTCGTTCTGATAGATAGCGTTTTACAAGAGATATTGCTGACCCTGAAAGGTCATACAATTTCATTTTCATCAGCAATAATTTATGTGGTAAGCTATCAAAGACTTTTGAAAGATCCATTAGAACTACTGCAGTATATTTGTATCATCAATGGCCTTTTTCCAATCACTTACAATTTTCAATAATATTGTATTGCATCCTTAACCTTGACTAAAAGCTGACAAATATAGGTGGATACTTATTCGTCCATAAGTGGGTGTTGTGGGAGTATCAATGTTCTCTTTAGGGCCAGCATTTCGCGGATTCTTAGGTCGTTGTTGCAGTCACGTTTCTCTATACATCCTGTATGTCTGAAAGATGTCTGATGTGTTTTATACCAATTGTAAGACCGTTCTTATGTACTAATTTTAACGTTAGATTACTCCGTTTAACTGCTCAATATATTGGGCTCACGACAGGTGTGAATAGCAAATTACTCTTAGAATCTGATCCCACCTCAGGTATTTTCAGGGGCCCGGGATTTATTAAAACATAGATGTACGTGCCAAGCGGGATGTGAGTAAAACGGCAACTATGTTTAACAGACCGGAAAACTGATCTGACGTCAACATAAACCAGGTAAATATTGTGATTGGGACTAGAAAACATCCCGAGATAATCAGAGTATTAGAGATTACCTTTTTGGAGATATTCGACATTTTAAAATAATTTTTATGGTATATGTGGGCAGGACCGCCAACTTGCTTCGATCGCCGTGTCCGGAGTATTCAATATATCAGTATCCGAGATACTAAATATAACCTGTACTCCATCTTTAAATATAGATTGGCGAAGTAAACAATGTGTTAATACGAAATTGTCAAACCTAAGAACTATTGATAAACAGGAATTCATTTATAATTAATCTTACTGGGTGAAGCTGGAATACCAAACCTTTAACCTGTTGAACCTAATTGAGTGTAACCTTTCTTGAGCCTAACCCCTGAGTAGAGAGGTGGGATCAGGAGTGTAGGACGAATAATCATTCCACGTCTACAAGTGACAACCACCATGAGCCATATATCGTGATCAGGTAAATGGGGTAACCCGTCGCCAAAATCAGTGTGCAGGAAGAAGCATTACAATTAGTTTGAAACAGTCGATAAACACTTGTTTCAATGATAAGTGGTATTGATAAACTAGATAGTTATAATGACTATATAATTGCGTAGGATTGACTTTAACGGAGGGTGTTGAAATCTCTGTAACGTCCAATAACCTGCCTCAATATGAAAATTGCCCATGTGCATAACAAAACCTTAAGATTGAAAGTCTACTGCAGGAAAACATTAAGGTTTCATATAAAAGCATGGAAGTTTCGAAACGGTTTGCTCTATATGGCTGTTTACTCCCACTTCTGATATGTGTGGTTTTGATAGGAATTATGAGGTTCATTATCATTAATTTATTCACCTTACAAGTAATAGAGGATCCCTTGTTGACTGGTCACATCTCCCGTGTAGTTCCTACCCTACATAAGGCTTGCGTTAATACGTTTTCTTGTGTCTCAAATGTAATGTCAAAGAAATTTAATTGTCATGTGTTGATATGCAGGCATAATTAGTTGTATATTACTTTTCGCTAATTTGAAAATATTGTTGGTATTCAATTTGAACATATTATATTGTCCAGATGATTGGGCAGAAATTCTTCATCTTAAAACGCTCCTCATTTACTTATATTGGCTTACGGTGGGTGTGACCAGTCGACAGATAATGCTTACAACTCTTAGACACCTGCTGCCACCCCTGGACTACGTTTTACTAAACTTCGTAAGTTTAAGATTTCTTTGTAACCTTAACTTACGATAAATATCCATTTAAAACTGTTTTACTAAACTTC
>CAJDSM010024493.1:4502-27913 GCA_903981925.1 Ostrea lurida | reverse complement strand
GTATGGTTTTCTTTTAAAATTTTTGAATGGTAAACAACATCATTTTTGAGATTGAAAAGATAATTGTCTTTGTATTTGAATAGGAATCATATGCATATTTTGAAAGATGATAACATATGAACACAGCCTAGTGAGACTTTAAAATGCAAATATGAGACTCGCCGTATGGGATATGATACTCAGGTGACCGTTAAGGCCTGTGGGCCTCTTGTTTGTTTATTTTGTAAATCAAGCGATCACAAGAGTCTATGGCTAAAGCCAAGCTAATCATAGCACGTGTGCAAAAAAAAACCCTCAATTTTGTGATTAGATCTATGCGTAAGTAATCGGAACCTATTTAAAATGTTGTTGTTTGTTTTATTTTAGCTCTCAAAATGAAAAATTATATTGATTCACTGAATTATTGAATATCAGAAAAACTATTTTGTATTGTGGAGGTTTCTTCTTGGATACTGTTCGGTTTTTTTTGTTTATTTTGTAAATCAAGCGATTATGATGACAAGAGCCTATGGCTAAAGCCAGGCTAAAAACGCATCGTCTGAACAAGCTCTTGCGTATCGAATAAATCGTGACATACACACTATATAAATATGCTGGTGGTGATGAAGTGTTGCTACAAAAATATGGGAAGTTACTGGAAAAGCTGAAATCGTTCCTTTTGTCATAAAATTGAGTTGTCAATTTGCCGACAATGTCAATATTCAATAGAATACAAAACAAGAGTTGGGTAAACACGGACCCCTGGATCCACTAGAGGTGGAATCAAGTGTCAAGGAGGAGTAAGCATTCTCTGTCGATCGGTTGTCAACTCAAAGTACGAAGAAAAGATGCATGGAACTACTCGGTTGTGTCTTTTATTTCTAATTCGCTGGGATATAACCCGGGGATATCTATCGAATCAACATATTATTGAATTATTGAAGTACGCTTTGTGACAGAGTATTTGGAGAGGAAAAGTTACGCCCCCCCCCCCCCCCTTCTGCAAATTTTATCACCCGTACGATTTTCTTTATTTCCCCAATACTTAAATTCCAAGTACAGTATTGGAAAAAGATACAAATCATGAAATGTCCATAGGTCTGCAATTGACCAGTATATGATGGCGTCCTTATTGAGGAGTATGAAAAATGTTTCCATAAGTGGATTAGTCGTCTTAAAAAGTATACACAGGCCACGTGTGAGTAAAATTGAAGGGCAGGAACAGATAAAAGGACCAAAGATTAATAAATGTGAGTGAAACCATTCAAGTGACATTCTTTTTTAAACATTTCTCGTAACAGCGTAGACTAGTGACAACATTAGAAGATTTTCGAAAGTTAGTATAGAAATTACGTCAGATGAGATTACTAGTAAATGAATTCCTAGTGATCATTATGCCCCAACTATACATGTCCTGTACAAACGTATATGTACAGATGCACATGCATTTAATATAAAATGGCGAAGTAACAAAGTATTAAACGTGTTCATAGTCACAAAAAAACACATACAAAATCGAGTGTAGGGCAACACGGACCTTCGACGAAAGCGAAGGCAGGATCAGGTGCCTTGGAGGAGTAAGCATCCTCTGCTGACCGGTCACACCCGCCGTGAGCCCGTAGTCGAAACAAAGTAAACGGGGTTACCCGTCGTCAAATCTAAAACGAAAATGACAGACTGAGTCTAACAAAGGGTATGAAACAAATCAGTCAACATATGACTTAGTGATAATTTGTAGTCGCAAACAAGGTCATTATAGCGACCGTAGAATTTGCGAAATGATGACTTTAAACGAGATTCGTTATAACCCTGCAACATCAACTTTTTGGTTAGTAGTTGGCCTCGCTTCAAATATTCAGGAACTTTTGTTGAAGTAACATTTAGTTACGGTCTTTAATCGATAGACACATGGGTATTTATTCAATATAGTCATCCAATATTATGTACATTTACTTCAGTGATTATAAGCCGTGGAGTTTCCATATTTTTATTATTTCTCAAATAACTTTTTTATTTTTAAAGATCAAACACTAGAACAAAAGAAAAAAGCATAATGAATAAATAAATAAGCAACAATGATAATAAGAAAGGCCATTACAGCAACAGAAATCAATAACAAAATAATATTTTTAAAATAAAAAAAAAAATAAAAAAACCAAAACACAAAACAAACAAAAACAATGAAAGCACACACACAAAAAAAATTCTGATATCTTTAATCTGACACAACAAACTATGAAATTGTACCAAGTAAAATAAAAAATACAAACATGAGGAATAAAAAAACCCCACAAAAAACGAAAGATCAGTTACTAATAAAGAGTCTATAATAGGGCAAACATGGACCCTTTGACACACCAGAGGTGAGATCACGTGTCTAAGAGGAGTATAGCTGCAAAATTGTATAATTATGTTGACATAGTCAACATATTTTTTTCCGGAGAGCTCAACATAATTTTTTTTTCCGGAGAGCTATGATATTGCATGGCGAACATGCACTGAATTCTGAATTATATAAAAGGCATACTAAATGCACATTGCTAGTAAATTTCAAAATAATCCTGTTTTTAATTTTGCAAAATCTGAAGTAATGCAATAAGTTATGTATTGATTTGATGATGAATTCACATTGGAATATACATTGGCGAAGTTAACATTGTATTAAACGTAATCATAATATATACAAAGTCGAGTGTAGGGCAACATGCACGGACCTCAAACAAAAAGATCAGGTGCCATGCATGGAGGAGTAAGCATTCTCTGTTGACCGGTCACTCCCGCTGTGAACCCTTCTTAAATGAGTCGAAATAAAGTAAATGGGATTAATTGTTGTCAAATCCAGTACGAAAATGACAGTCTAACAAAGGGTAAGAATATAAATAAAGACACGGCTAGTGTTTTAGAACTATTGAACTTTAGTGTTGTGTCCGCTATATCGACATGGAGAACTTGTAGTTTCAAAAGTTGGCTCTTACAATTGCAGAATATCGTACATGTAATATTTATTGACTTATACATGTACATAGATGAAATCTTCCAAAGATATATAGAATTTGCTATCGGTAAATCCTAAAGTCGAACATTATAAGTTGCAATAATCGCAAAACAGTAATGTTCAATGAGTACCCGATGAGATAGAGTGTAATGTGGCGTCGATGGCCTAATGGTTTAGACCGAAAGGTTGCGAGTTCGAATCCTGGCCGTGGCAGGGCCGACGTTGTGTCCTTGGGAAAGGCACTTTACACGAATTTCCTCACTCCACCCAAGTGTAAAAGGGGTACCTGGCTATAGTCAGTGAAAGATATTGTCAGAATGTTAGTGTCCTAGCGCTGTAACGTACGGCAGCTTGCACTGAGAAGGTTCTGGATTGTAAATTTTCTTTTTCAAAAAATGCAGTATAGTACATATACAGCAATGCACGCCATCTAATCACAAGTTCTGTTTGCTCACGTCCTCTGTTGAACGCTAAATACATATAGATTTTGACTTGTAAACTGTGAAGGTTTGTCAAATGCAAATACATTGTGGATTTCCCAATATATGTGTTTAATAAGATATCGAAATACATCTACATTATCTATAAGCATACGAAATACCACTCGTTTCTCATCATGAACATTTTCTATTTGTTTCGCCTGAACTTTCAAAAGCCTTTGTCTAATTTCGTCTGCCAGTGGGTTCTTCTATTTCACTTCGCCAGGATGAGGTGCCAAGGCTTTCGAAAGCCACTCTCCCGCAGGGCCACGGAAATGGAATCCAAGCGTGTCGGTAACATCAGTGGATTCCACGTTAAATTCAGCGACGGGTACTCCACGCGAGGCTACTTCCGGGGCAAATAAGCAAGCAGGGTAGACAACCGAAGACGTCCCAACCACCAGACACAGGTCACACGAGTCCAGCTTTTCTTGCGCTGCTCGGAGAACAGAATGATCTAGACTCTCGCCAAACCACACGACATGAGGACGAAGCAACCCTCCGTATTCTTTGTTGGTGCACCTTGGCAATTTTCCCAAAGGTATTCGAGCATCTTCCGCTTTCGGGTCTGGGGCCCCCTTTCCTGCCAATGCGTCGCATATTGGGCTATCGCGGTTAAACTTCACATCTAGACATCGAGTACATCGGGTTTTGAAAAGGTTTCCATGAAGTTCAATTATATTTATAGACCCGGCACGGAAGTGAAGTTCGTCAATGTTCTGCGTAATCACGGTCACATCTCGTCCTTGTGGTTTCAGCCTCTTTTCGCATTCAGCGATCGCTATGTGCGCTGGGTTAGGGCTTTTTGAGCCCATCACTTCACGTCGGTAATGATAAAATTCCCACACAAGTGAAGGGTTTCTACTAAATGCATCTGGAGATGCTAAATCTTGTGCTGCAAATGTTCTCCACAGACCACCAGCGCCGCGAAACGTGGGGACACCGCTCTCCGCGCTCACTCCGGCCCCAGTCAGTACTACGATGTTTTTAGCCTTACCAAACTTTTCTCGAAAAGCGTTGAAGTCTGAGCTGGCCATTGTCTGTGATAATAATGGCGATGTTTGAACAAGGAATCTTTTGCTTGGCAATAACCGTGTGGTCAGAATTCCAGACTTCCGCAATCCAATATCATGTGACACTGCATTAAAAGATCTAATCATTTTACCTTTATGACTCTGTTTTGTTTATTTCCCACGGCGGTCCATTCTTGTCATAATGAATTATAGTGGCCAAAATGCTGATCGGCTAGTTCCCTGTGCCAATTGATAGAAACTACTTTGAAGCGATTTTTTCCCGCTGAATGTATTTTAATAGATTCAGTGTTCAGATCAGATATTCTCCGGAAAATATGATTTTGGACTCTTTCCAACACACCTATGCTGAATGTGTTTATCGATCATAATATGGAAAAAAAACCTCTGTATTAAAATATCTTGTATTTTTTCTATATTTGCCAGGTTCAATTTTATATTGACCATCGACAGAGATAGGGCCCATTTCCTTGTAAATGCGATGCAGATGTGATTTAGTGAACATAATGTGAATGAATTTTGATCCATATACCATTAAGCTGTGGCTTTTATAGTTGTGAATCCCAAAAGAAGTGATTAGATTTTGAAAATGAGGAAATCAATTTCAGGATTGCTAAGCATGCGTTGTAGCAACCTTCAATGATAAAACACCAGCGTACCACCAGTTTTATCAAGCACGGAGAGCCAATTATTAAACAATGAATTGAAAATATCTTTTAAAATTAATGTCATCAATTTATTTGATATGTGCGTATTTTAATAACAATTCAATTAAAGATCGGTCTTTAAATAATTATTGATATCTTCCATTCTGAATTATTGCCCGCATTATAATTGAATTACAATTATTTAGTTCATTATTAATTCTGTTGAATTTATGAGAGCTATATATTGAAATGTCGATCGCTCTCTTCATATACTGTTATATATTCATTAATGGGATAAATAAATGACACCAACAATTGAATTGATGTGGGCTACAATTTAATTGAAGAAAACAATAATTCTATGTGCGCAGTAATATAGTATGCACAAACCGAGCCCCTTGACCCGGAGCAAAGATGGCGGCACTACCGCTTCCGGTCGATGTTTCCGCTTTGGTCAGCATTTCCGCGAAGATGGTGCTTCCGGTCAGCATTCCGTTGTCAAGGCACTCGGAACTCCGCGCGTGGCTCGTACCCCGCACACTGATCTCGGATGTGATCGGATTATTTCCATATTAGATATTTGAATTCACGTACGTGTTCAATACAAAATATCTGTTTCGTCGACTCCGCTTACACGGCCGTTACTATATCAACATGAAAACGGTTGCAAATAACTTATAATCATTCCCTTAGTGAATATGCCAAGTCCATTTTTAATTTCTAAACTGCATTGACAATGCGAGAAAGTCGTCTGTAACCGAAGGAATAGCCGAAGCGGAGTGAAATGAGTAAACAGGTACTTCCGCCGGAGAAATGTATCAATTTGATGTATATCCCTACACCTTTCACATCCGAGGTTTATACGGAGCGTAGCGGAGTTAGCCAAGGATTGCCGATTGTTGCCAAGGGGCATTTCCGCTAAAATGGCAACATATGTCCGCTAGTCACAGCCATCACCCTTTACCAGAACTTTGGACCTGCTGCCCGAAGGCAGATGGGTTTGCTACTCTTTTTTTAACGAGAAGAATGAGTCGAACCTAAGCACACAGCAGCACAAAGCTAGTTCTCGTACCGACCGGATCAGCGTTTATAACCCGATCTAGCTTCGATACAAGGGACATCCTTCAGTTGGTTTACGTGTACATCACGACCGCGCCAGAGACACACGATGTTTACGGGTCTTTACTTTACGACCGCGCCAGAGACCAACTCATGGTTTACGGGTTTTTACTTTACGACCGCGCCAGAGACCAACTGATGGTTTACGGGTCTTTACTTTACGACCGCGCCAGAGACCACAACTCATGGTTTAACGGGTCTTTACTTTACGACCGCGCCAGAGACCAACTGATGGTTTACGGGTCTTTACTTTACGACCGCGCCAGAGACCAACTGATGTTTACGGGTCTTTACTTTACGACCGCGCCAGAGACCAACTCATGGTTTACGGGTCTTTACTTTACGACCGCGCCGACCAACTCATGGTTTACGGGTCTTTACTTTACGACCGCGCCAGAGACCAACTGATGGTTACGGGTCTTTACTTTACGACCGCGCCAGAGACCAACTCATGGTTTACGGTCTTTACTTTACGACCGCGCCAGAGACCAACTGATGTTTACGGGTCTTTACTTTACGACCGCGCCAAGAGACCAACTCATGGTTTACGGGTCTTTACTTTACGACCGCGCCAGAGACCAACTCAGGTTTACGGGTCTTTACTTTACGACGCGCCAGAGACCAACTCATGGTTTACGGGTCTTACTTACTGTACGACGTCAGAGACCAACTATTACGGTTTACGTTATACGAGACACGTCTGCCAGAGACCACTGATGGTTTACGTCTTTACTTACGACCGCGCCAGAGAACAACTCATGGTTTACGGGTCTTTACTTTACGACCGCGCCAGAGATCAACTCATGGTTTTACGGTCTTTACTTTACGACCGCGCCAGAGACCAACTGATGGTTTACGGGTCTTTACTTTACGACCGCGCCAGAGACCAGACTGATGGTTTACGGGTCTTTACTTTACGACCGCGCCAGAGACCAACTGATGTTTCGGTCTTTACTTTACGACCGCGCCAGAGACCAACTGATGGTTTACGGGTCTTTACTTTACGACACGCGCCAGAGACCAACTTATGGTTTACGGGTCTTTACTTTACGACCGCGCCAGAGACCAACTGATGGTTTACGGGTCTTTACTTTACGACCGCGCCAGAGACCAATCGATGGTTTACGGGTCTTTACTTTACGACCGCGCCAGAGACCAACTCATGGTTTACGTGTACATCACCACCGCGCCAGAGACCAACTGATGGTTTACGGGTCTTTACTTTACGACCGCGCCAGAGACACAACAATGGTTTACGGGTCTTTACTTTACGACCGCGCCAGAGACCAACTCAGTGGTTTACGGGTTTTTACTTTACGACCGCGCCAAGAACCAACTCATGGTTTACGTGTACTCACCACCGCGCGCCAGAGACCAACTGATGGTTTACGGGTCTTTACTTTACGACCGCGCCAGAGACCAACTCATGGTTTACGGGTCTTTACTTTACGACCGCGCCAGGACAACTCATTGGTTTACGGGTCTTTACTTTACGACCGCGCCAGAGACCAACTGATGGTGTACGGGTCTTTATCTTTACGACCGCGCCAGAGACCAACTGATGGTTTACGGGTCTTTACTTTACGACCGCGCCAGGGATCATAAGACTACATTCCTCAGGGAGTAATTACTGTCATGTTACGGGTGTTTACCTGGCGTGGACCCCTAAAACAGCAGCCCGGCCAATTCTTCTCCTTTTCTTTCAATTATGACTCAATACTCCGATCCATCATGATCATACAAAGTCATTCATGTCCTAATTCAGTCGTTTCGGGTTCTCGCCATAATCTATATTTGGCATACTCTTCTATAAATACACACGGACAAGATTTAGACCATTGATCGTGTTCAAAATAAAGAGAATGAAATATTATATTGTTTCCAGTTTTTCAATTTTAATCCACGTTCATAACAATGCACCAAATATCCCCTGCTCCCTTATATATAATGTTTTGTGATAGAATTTGTACTCGATTCCGACATACCCTTAATGCACAAGAGTAGCACCTACATTTGTTGTCATCTAAAATCCTTACATAGCAACCTAGCCTGTCCTCACTGTGTTGCTAATCTGACAAGAAGACTGCATGTTACTGTACATAGCTCTAAATCTGAAAAGTTGTATAACTATTTTTTTAAAAAGCATTCTATAACATCGACCCGTATATCCTGCAACGCTACAAAAATAAATGTTTAATTCTTTTGTTTAGCAATACTCCTATTTATGCCTTTTCCAGGGTTTTATTATGGGAATTTAGGCGTTTCGTTCCCGATTGTTTTGTTCTGGACATGCAATGGGGTTTCTTATCAATGAGAATGGGTTCATGAGGCATGGCTGGCCCTCCTTTTTTTTTCATTCTCTTCGGACTTCACATCTGATTCTGCTCGTTTTAATTCTTGAGCAAACGGAAACACCAGTTCTATCTTAGACTCAACTTTTTCACCTTTTCCCCTCTGAACCACAATCCAGTAACGAGGGGGAAGTCCTTATTTCCAATTGGCCTGGTCTCTGAAGTGGTCCTCCAATTCCTCGACCATGGGGACTTTAGATTCTAAATTCAAGTTTTCTTAAATAAAACATACAGTTTAACGTGTTGTTGAAATTTGATAATATCCCAAAGTTGACATCCTTTATATAGTATATGGAGGAGGAGGAGGAGGAGGAGGAGGAGGAGGAGGAGGAGGAATGTTCCAAGCAAAAGGTATGCATTCCAGTTTTTACAATCTGAAGGGGAGGTGAGAGGAGAAAAAAAGATGAGTCATCTGAATTCCCATCATCTGTTAATTACTATCTCCTCATAATTACTTTCGTTAGTCTTTAGCAGGTGATCCAACTTTTTACTGTATTTATGAAAAATGCGGGATATATCTCTATCATCGTCTATATCCCTTTTCTTTGAAACTTCCCTTTCAATAATCTGATGCAGTTTACTTTTACTCAGTTGCATCCAAATCCAAATCAACAGTATTCTTTAATAATTCTCTGTCTTTAGATAGCATCAACTGTTTCGCTGGTATCATCTCGAATTTCGTTTTTGGAGAGTTCAGGATTTTCCTCCGTAAGTTGGTCAGCTATTCTATTACACTCGAGGTTGATTTTCCTTCCATACTTCATTTACTAAGGAATCAAACCCCACATCTTCATCTTCCTCACTATCGTTAGACATTGTGTCGTCATCATTCGGGTTTCCATCCATTGGACAGCCGTGTTTGACATGCGCTGGTAAATCATAGAAAAGCTGGCCGTACAGGGTCCCATACTCGAAACGCGATGGGTATTTTCATCATGATGAGAATTTCCTATATTTGGTTGTGATGAACATGGACACTATTAGGTAAAATCACTAGGAATTCCAGCTGATTTCTATTGATATAATGCCCTCGGGTTATATTGAGGATAATCCTGCATTGGTTGTATGTTGGCAGATCATTTAACTTTGATCCTCAGACTCGCTGAAAGGCTAGTACCGGTATTTTGAAAATGTCTTCAATTGTTGTAGACCTATCTTTTAACAAACGTTGATCTAAGTTTTCTTGTTCTTTAAAAAGGGTTTAAATATGTCTCTTTGGAATCGCCTCGACTTCGGGCTTGTTTGCTAAATAAATATGAATCTATACTGCTCCAAATGGAACTGATACTGCCTTTTCATAAGCGTCTAGAAGCTTCTAGGCGTTTTCCGGATACTTGTGTAAGAATCCAAGAGATCGACAGCAGCACAGGATACTAATTAATCTGCTGTTGATCTCTTGGACTATACATGTATTGACTGTTTAGACTCATAGTTCGGTTTTCTTTTCCTTTGTTGAACAAATTCTGCATGATGCAGATCACTCTTAGCTATAGGTTGCGACGATGAGCACCCTCTGTAAACAGTTCACATATCCAATCATCCTGCGTTGCATCCTTCATTATATATCATCAATAATTAATAACGTTCCTTCACTATCTAGAGTCGATAAATGTATCTGATTTAACAACATCTGTGATCCCTCGAATAAGTGTAATCCAAGGAATCCGATACTTTAGTTCATCATAAAGATGCTGTCATCGTTTATAAATCCACAGGATTCTTTCTGGTACAGGTCTGGTGATATGGGCATTTATCTTTGATCCAAGTGGATTTTCCCGACATGGTTGAAATTGGTCCGCAGTCACACGATCACAGTGAAGGGATGAAAAAACCTAAACGCACCGTCATTTTCTAATGATCCCCCTGGTGGAAAAGGCGCTTCGGTCATCCGAGGATATGTGATGTTTCCGTACGCTGAGTGTATGGTTGACTTCTAAAATGCGCAATCCGTTCATGTTTCATCATATTATCAACTCTGGAAAATGACCGCTTGCACACAGAGCACGGTGTCGACCTCATGGTTGTCTGAGATAAAATGAAGCAGCCACCTTATCACTCTACCCCTTTTATATCTTTTCTGATCAGCAACAGTACAAGGGTATGTTCAGCAAGGGTATGTTATATTCAGCCCATCTTTTTTCCCCCACCGACATCAGAGACATGCATTACAGAAAAAAAAAAGCGTTTCGTATGTTTACCGGTGTGACCTGCCGTTGAGTCGGGTGCTGTCTGATGTGCTTCATAGCCATTGTTATGCCGTTTTTTACACACTGATTTGACTACGGATTGTTCCGTTTACCTGATCTTGAAATAGTATGGGCTCACGGCGGGTGTGACCGGTCAACAGGGGATGCTTACTCCTCCTAAGCACCTGATCCCACCTCTGGTGTGTCCAGGGGTTCGTGATTGCCCAACTCTTGTTTTTGTATTCTATTTACTATACGACTTACGAGATTGATGATCACTGTTCGTTATGTTTGCCTTTACATGATCTCGCGGTCCCTATTGTGAAGATGCATGATTGGTGGATTGGTGTGGGGATTGCACCTATTTGGTACGTTGTACATTTAAAAATGCCGTCACCGAAATTATTCGCTCACTCTTTTTAATCTCTGCAACTGAAGGCTTCCGATCGGGCATTTTAATATACAATTACATGTGTACATTTGTAATTAAAAGACAAGCACATTCAGACATTTAAACTCTTTCAACTGTTCCCACGTTTTCCATTTTGAGAACTATTTTGCAAAGGAGAAACTGTAACGGAGCAGATCGGGATTTGAACCCGGGTCCCCTGAATCTAGTTGCATGGGTAGGTGCGTTTCCAACGGAACTGAAGTATTTGTCCACTGGATACTAAATTTGAGTGTATACTCATAAACCATTCAACAGAATCCTCACTTATTTCTAATACTGAGATTAGAGTTTGAAAATAAATATACAAAAAGCATCCTTCCGGGCTACCGTACATTTTTACAAACCTCTTGGTTTAACCTTTATTCATTTAAATTATGTGAAGTTTTTCTGTACGATAAATGTTTTTATCAAGACAATATCGTATCAGTAACGGGACATTTATATCATAATACAAGATTAAACAATTATTCATTTCACTAATTAATATAAAATTGTCGTCACTTGCTCTCTTTTATGTATTTAGGGGACCTGTTCTGTGTCGTCGGTGCCTTGGGAATTCGTATATCATTTAGTACATTGGACTTTAAATTTCGTCGACATTCTGTAATGCAGAAATACAAACAAGTTTTAACTCTCGTTAAGTGTTATATATTTTAGTATGAATATTTTTAAAAATATATAAATCATATTTAAAATTTCTAAATTAAAGGTTTATATTTATGTATATAGATGTGGGTAGATTTTTTATGAAGTGTCGAAAAAATTGATAACCGCTGTACATTCCGAGCACCTCTAGAGTAAAGCCTAAAAAGTGAGGAGTTTCGAAGGAATCGTTGCAACATGTCCCTAAAACCCCGTTATTGACAAACAGTGGTGCAATATTTTATATATTATCCAGCAATACATTACAGCTGTTCAGTCTATAATGAATTAATCTTGTAATATAAGGTTTGTTAACTTATTCTGAATTTTATGTCTAGGTTCAATTGGCTAATGATAATTTATATACAAAATATGTTAAATTTGATATCATTGACGTGTTATCAAGCACTAATTTGCATACGGTTCAGTTCACTTATGATTGGTGCCAACATACAGGTTGTATTTATATACATGTAGACTCCGTGTATGTGATGTGGACATGCAGACTGTATATGTATATACATTAGTTAGAATATTCTAACTGTGATGAGGGGACCGAGTCACAACCGGGTCCGGAGGACATCTGTCATTTTAACCACAGGAACCGGTAATTTGGTCTGTAATAATGATATTAAGGGTCTATACTATACCTGTCCACCCCCTATAAAAAAACACAGTGTTTTTTTTATAGGGGGTGGACAGGTATAGTATAGACCCTTAATATCATTATTACAGACCAAATTACCGGTTCCTGTGTTTTAACGATAGAACCTTTCTATCTATATATACATGTACATGTATCTGCCCATGCATATAGTAACATAGAATTAACCTGTGTATATAGACAATATGTAAATCATGTGTATACAGATATGTATTTCGTGTATATACAAGTGTATGTTATATGTGTAAATTTTGTATAGTATATATATACAGACTGTATTTATACATGTATATATTATGTGTATATTACATCATGACATTTGTTATATGTGGTAAAAGTGTTCGCTTCATAACTGGTAGATTGTGGGTTCAAGTCCTGCTCTAGCCAGGTTAAACCATGCAAAGATGTAAATCTGGTAGCGACCGCTACTTTCCATGCCTGGGAAAATTGTGTTTTAATTACCATTCGCATCTTATGCAACTAATAATTTGTTTTTATAGAACAGAGAATGTCGGAACACAAGGAAACACAATCAACATTGACACCACTTCAAACAGAAATCACCGCGACACGCCCACAGGGTAAGATGGCCGCCCAAGTGACAGACAGCCTAAACATCAAAGTCAGCCCACATTCCTCGCCGAAGAGATTGAACAAAAGAGCTAGTAAGAAATACTGGACTGTCCACTTTTACAACACGAAAGAGGCAACATCCAAGCTGACTGGTTTGATGGTGGCTAGTTGTAACCCCACATCGGAACATGCATTGGGGTCGGAGGATAAAAATATCACCCAGTGTCAGAATCATGCTTCAGAAGGTAGTTGCTGTGAAATAATTTTAATTTTGGGGGGCCAATGCTCATGGGTAACCAAAATTTTGCTGGTTCGTGGGGACGTAATTTCATGGGTAATTCATAAATAATATGAACGATAAAGATTAAAAGGAAAATAAAACATGTTCGTGGGGATGTTAATTTGTGGGTAAAAATGACCCATGAAATCCACAAACATTGGTTCCCCACGAACAATGATGATTCCACAGTATACATGTATGTTACAGTCAGTTTGATTTAATCCAGATCTTTGATCCAGTCGGATTATATTGTTTTGCTGTGTCTCGCCGGTGGGTGTGGATCAAAGAGCTGATTTTGATAAGATTTTATATAATGGCTATCTATGTTTACAATGGTCTGTATAAGGCAATAGTTGTTTTTATTTTAATCATGCAGGGTTTCACATTGCTGCAGTACTTCAAAAGATCAAAATCATGACTTGTGCTATCGTTTATGTACAGTACTGCACAAAAGATGAAAATGAGTTTCATCATTAGTCATTTAGAAACAGTACTGTTAGAAAAGTCAAATTACTTAATGATTTAACATTAAGTACTGTTTAAAATACTGTATCATTGAATATTTAGCTACCCGGTAGATATCAGAGCCTCAATAGTTCAGATTGAATTGGATACATAGTCACATCTTCTATAACTATTAAGTTGAACATGGGTCCATATTCTGAGTTGAATCTTTTACTCGACAGTGACTTCTAACCGGACCCCTGGATCAGACTGGAATCCGGATCAGACTCTGAATGTACAGAATGCGGAACAGGCTCTTATCATACAGGTTCCGGACAAAATGGTCTGCAATTCCTGCGTGATGGAGTTTCAAAGTAGACAAGATCAGGTAACATATATGCTTGCTGTACTACGGTTATCTGATCAGTTACAAGTACAGTCAGCTCTCATTACAACGACCACGTTTGTTTTCAATCATTTTGCCGTTATAACGAATCTGCCGTTGTAATGAAATGCCTATTTTACCTTAGAGTTATTCCCCTTTGTTTAATCATCAGCACAATATGCAATGGCGATCTCCGTAAACATTCACCGTGCGTTTATTTTCAGTACTGTACAAATACACTCATGTTTCCCTTTCTCCCTATTCTATTAAAAGTAAAGAAAGAATCGGTGATAAAATTGATATTTAATATATTACCGGTACTGGAAACCATCAAACATACTCGTGCAATTATTTAATTAAAACTATCATATCAAACATCAATTAGTGCATTGATAAACCCCATCCTTGCCTTTAACAAACATTACCTGGGCGGTCACATGCAATGGTGACGAGGGATTTAATCCGTTACATAATTTTGGTCAAGTATGAAAATTATATTGCCAATAGCAATTGTTCTTTACATGGGTCGTTGAAGAATCTCAGGTAACCTGCCGTTATGTCGGATTTTATATAGTGTCAAAATGCACATTTGTTACCAATAAGTACTGCCGGTGCTGAAGTGCAAATATGCATATTGTATCAAGCGAAATAAATAGTATGCAGATTTGTTGACAAGAAAATTCTACCGTTAGGCGGATTTGCTGGTAAATCGAATGCCGCTGTAACGAGCGCTGACTGTAGTATGATTTATCAAATATACATGTAATTATTATGGATTATCACTGAAACAATGAGATATAAGTAAGTTGTGATTATCAGTAATAACTACATGTACTATGATTCCTCGATATTGTAGAAGGAGCACTTTAAATCAGACTGGCATCGCTACAATCAGATATAAGTGTTGTGATTATCAGTAATAATTACATGTACTATGATTCCTCGGTATTTCAGAAGGAGCACTTTAAGTCCGACTGGCATCGCTACAATCTCCAGAGGAAACTTAAAGGGAAGACAACTCTTACCGAGGAGGAATTCGAGGATGTTTGTGGTGAGTGTTTATCCCTAGTTTAGCCCTCAGGCTGATATGGGGCCACTCGGGCTGATATACCATGCAATATGGATTTTAGAATGTAATATTCTATTTATCATACACTGTCATGCTTATAAAAGCCATGGTGAATCAAGGCATTTTCTATGTTAAAACTATACTGGCCTGTTTGTCGTGACGTAATTTTTCATTATGAGGTCCTTGATATGGAGTTTTCCTCGGTGTGCTGATATCGGTGATTGTGACGTCACCCATATTGCACCATGCAGATTCTGCTTAATGGCTATCAAGTATAATTATGATAAATAGAGAATAATACATACCTATTTCCATATCACACCCTGTATCAGCCCGAGACACCAATATCAGCCCGAGGGCTGATATTGGTCGAGGGCTGATACAGGGTGTAATATGGAAATAGGTATGTTTTATTATGTTTATTACATACTTAGTATTAACATACAAAACAAGTCATATTAAAACAATAAATTTTAATCAACTTTAACAATAAACTGATAGTGATTCATGTACATGTGTATACTACATAAATGATGAAGCGGTAAAAAGCAAAGGGGTTCCGGAACGAGGTGTTCCGCACGCGGAGGGCTGATATGGATTTGCAGGGCTGATACAGGTTATCAGCCCTAGGGCTGATACGGCTATTGTGATGTCATCTGTATCGCACATGCAAAAAACCTGTATTTAATACTAAGTATGTAATAAATACAAATATCTCTATTCTTACTTGATTATTAAATAAGCACAATGCAAAATAAACATTGCTCACCACTGTTTTTAAAGTGGGAAAGAAGATCAGAGATTGTAACAGAATCATTTCTTATTTAATGGTTTCCTCGTTTTCACCCCATTTAGTACATATCTCAGACATTGATGTAAAGTTGGTGAATTTGTCTTGTTAGATAGTACTTGTAAGTACTGTGTGTGTTGATGTCCTTGCTGGACCTAGTCTGACCACTAATTCTCTCACAAGTTGAAGTACAATACCTAATGTTTGGCGGCGTGTACTTGGGAAAGGCACTTTACACGAATTTCCTCACTCCACCCAAGTGTAAAAGGGGTACCTGGCTATAGACAGTGAAAGATCTTGTCAGGATGTTAGTGTTCTAGCGCTTAACGGCAGCTTGCACTGAGAATGTTCTGGATTGTTAAGGTCTGCTGGGGTAATAATGCATTGTAAAGCGCTTTGGGTACTTAAGTAGATAGCGCTATATAAAAACCAATCATTATCATCAAGGCTTGATGTAGGCAAACAAATAGACATGCAGTGTCTAGTGTCTTGAAGTCAAGTATATTGACAGATGTAAGATAAACAAGAATGGTGTCTGTGGTCTTAAGGTTTGTTGTAGGCACTAAGTATTTTATCTTGTGTTTTAAGGCATTATGATGTCGAAACATTCATCTAATAATATCTCATTGTCTGATGTATGCACTTAGCCTACTGCTTGTCATTTAATTTAGGCTTGATGTAGACAACAACTTGCATGTAGTTGCCCATTGCCCACAACCCAATAACCTCATAATTAAAAGTTTATATCAATACGAAAAAATATCCTATTTTATATACGGTACTCTTACTCTTTCTTTCTTGTACTCAAAATCTCCCATATCTGCAGATACATTTTGTTGTTCATTTTGTATTTGTTCTGATAGAGAACTACTATATATATCTGATATATGTGAACAAAAAATGAAAAATTATAAAAAAAAAAAAAAAAAAAAAAATTATCCCATTTTTACACTTTAATTACAGGATCAGTCTCCAGCATATCTGGCTCGGACTCAAACTCGGACAATGAGGATTCCCTCGTTGTCCCTCCCATGCTGCCTCGGTCATTACAACTCCAGAAGCAGCGAGAGGCCCTGGACAGCTGTGACAGCGAGACTGAGGGGGCATCCGAGGGGGAAATGGGCGGGGCATCCGACGAGGCTGCTAGGAAATACCCAAAGATATTCTTCCGGAATTCGGAAGGCCTGCTGGTGTCTGTGTATAGATGTGTCGTTCACCATAAAAAGGTGGGTCACTTTTTGAGAGCGGGGGTGTGTGTGTGTTAAATGCAAGGGATTAGACATTGTTTTATTTCTATAGTCTACTGCACTTATATTGAAGTCTCTTATTTATATTAAACTATTTGTGATATAGAAGGAAAAAGAAATTCCCAGTATCATTATTTATACAGTTCAACATTAGTAATAAAGGATTTTGAATATGATGATTGGTCCACAAAAATTCAGTGTATTCGGAGTAGACTGTTGCATATCAAAGGTGTATGGTCTAATATTATCTCTTTTTTTCAAAGTGTACAGATTTGCTTAAATGCAGCTGAATTTGTTTTTAAAGTTTAGTTATTAACTTTCCCTTTGAATTACAATTTATGCTTGAAAATATTTGCATGTACATGTATAAACCAAAAAACAAAAAACCAAAAAACCAGTGAGAAGATTACGTAAAAAGTAGAGTGGAAACCCATTAATACATATGCTGCTTGTAAAATATGTTAGGTGTCTATAAATAGTTTAACATGCATGAAGGGAATCCCAACATGATGTATATAATTTAGATACATGTACAAACATCTAAATTTAGGTTCAAAAGAACATAAAACAATGAATTACTGTAAAGAAGTATTTAATATTTTTATTCCACTGTAGATGACTATGTAGAACATATTTATAATACATGTACTTAATTATCTAGTTTATGACATCAGCTAGATTATTCTCAATGTAGGTCAAAGTTCAGAATCATTCTGAACTTCTAACCATGGTAACCAGCATCACAAATGAAATGAAGTGGGCCGTTCTAATGTGTGGTGGGGGTCATTTTGCCGGAGCGGTCTTTGATAGGTAAGTATGCTTGCTACAAACTGGTCATTTTCAATGAGCATGGAAAGGTTTTGAATTGATGCAGGTCTTATTATGTGAAAATAAAATTTTAGGGAGAAACTGATTCTTCACAAGACCTTTCATCGATACGTGGTCAGAGCCAAAAGGGGCACAGCGCAGGGCACTAGAGACAGTCAGGGAAACGCCCCCAAATCTGCTGGGGCCAGCATAAGGAGATATAATGAGACTGCTCTAAAGGAGGTACTGTAAAGAGGGAAATATTCGCATGGATTTTATTTTCGCTATATTCACAATTACATTGACGATTGTGAAAATAAAACCATCGTGGGTTATGAATTTTTTCTGCAATGTTAGTTTCCTTCATCACCCAATAAATCAAGAAAGAGAGTATTTTATGGTTTAATTGTTCTGCATCCATTTTTTAATTTTCCACAAAATGTTTGACATTATTCACCTGAACAATGTTGCCTATGGGACTCGATTTTTTAAAGCCATCGATCCCCAAATTTTACTCTTTGGAATAGGAAATGTTGATAAAAAGCAGTTCATGTGTGATGAATTGAAAGATTTAATTTGTTAAATGAAATGTTTTTCTAAAATAAGAATCAAATTGACTAAAATTTTATTTTCGCAGGATATAAAGTCACTATTGGAATCATGGAAAGTAGATTTAGAAAGCTGCGACAGGATTTTTATTCGTGCCCCAGGAATGAACAAGAGAATATTCCTGCATGGGAAACCCTCGCCCTTCAGTAAGGAGGATGAGAGGGTTAGAATGATCCCATTTGCCACGCGAAGGCCCACTCTAAACGAGGTCAGACGAGTGTTTGAAATGCTGTCTTCCATTGAGTGTTATGGTAAGAATATCCATTGAATTACAAACTGTTGTTTTATGTACAGTTGAACTTCGATATCTCGAACACTAATAACTCGAATACCATGGTTATATCGAACTGATTTGGAGGTCCCAACCACATATGTTCTTAGTATTTTTACCCTCAATATCTCGAATTCATGGATATCTCAAATTTTTTTCTTGGTCCCATCAAGTTTGAGATAACGAGGTTCGACTGTATTTGATTTAATTAGGGTTGAATTCGAATTATATTTGTTAATTGTTTCATGTATTAATTATGAAATAAGTCCATAACAAACATGCTCAAAACGAATTCACGCATATGGTGCAGTGGTATTCACTACCCTATGAGAGGAAAATAAATAATGAAAATTTTATTTGATAAAGTGAAATTTGGTTTAATATATCGCTTGCCCTGGAACATTTGTTTACTGCACAACAAAGTTTGGTCATAAAAACGGGGTTTTTTTGCTGGCCCTGGAGGTTCACTATAACCATGTTTTGCTGTACAGTAATCTATAAACTGAGTATTCTTTGTTTGTAAAGCTATTAATACTATTTCAGTGCTTGTATATCTACAGAACAAAGAAGACCACCGAATATCTAGTGGCAAGAAATGAAATATACAGCATTCATGATTTTTATTCATTTAACATCACAGTGCATTGGGCAGATGCAAACTAAATGCGATAGATCTTTTAAAATTCTGGCTGTGCTAGCACCTGCCCATTGCTTTAACAATGTTAAATGTATTGAAGAAATTGATGAAAATTACGAATGATGTATACAATGTATTTCCTTTTTTGCTTCTTGATGTTCGGGGGTCTTATGATTGCTACATTTAATATTCTGAGGGGAAAACAATCATCTGATTTACCATACTCATATCACAGGGGATGAGTCGGACATACAAGATTATATTCCTATTGCACCACACATGACCTTTAACCCTGTCCTGGGTCAGCTAGAGGTCACAAATCAAGATCCACCAAAGAGCAGGCTAAGAAGGTTATCAGGGGAGAGAAGCAGGGAAGCCTCACCACTGTCTATAGACAAAAATAAACTACAGGAAAAAGTGTTGTTACGGGCACAACAGTTACAGCTAATAGGTAAAGTACAATCTCAATAAACTACTGGACAATGATTCAATTTTATACGGGGATTTATTAAGGATCGGTAGGGGGCCAAAATAAGGCCCCATTCCCAATGCTGAACAGCAGGTATTTTCCCCAATATTTACTTTAAAATTCCCCTAAAATAAGAAATAATTCAAAAGAGGATGCTTTATTAATCATGAATTGCCTTCACAGATTCACAAATTTCAACTATTTCAACAAATTGTGAAGTAAACCTAAATTTTATATTCACATAAGGAGTGATGTGACCAAATTGAAAATCCAACTATACATTAATGAACTGGTTTGGTTTTTATTTCTACTTCTTTGTATGGAACGTGTTTCCCAATTTCAAGCAAATGTCGATAATTTTTCTCAATCATAAAGGCCCTGGCCCAAGATATCAAGACCTAAAAAAATCCCTGAATTGAAATATGTGTGGGCATATTTATTTTACCAGAGTGACCATTCAGTTGTGCACCTTCTATTAAGTAAACAAGGATGAAAAGCATAGACACCATACTCTTCCATTTGTCAAAGTAATGAAAAACACTTGTGGGAACGTTGCGTTTGACCTTAAAAAAAAGCCAGATATGCCATTTGGTTCAAATATTCAACATATTTCCTGAGATATGGACAGTCAAAGGTTAAGAAAATATTTAAATGACATTCTAGAGATGTTAATCTTCTAAGAAATGGTTGCAATTTTCATTTATTCCTTATGAAATTCTGGACATGTTACATGTATGCTCCTGAAACATTCCCGGTTGTTGCCATGTTGATCTGTTATCATAAATTTTATTTTCATTACAGAGAATGAAATTCAGAGTGATGACCACCCCTTGTCTTCAGATGGATCCAGTGATATTGAGTTAGTGGAAACTATGGAAACTCATTCAACACGTGATCTCCAGGAGTTTGAGGTCACGAGGAATCCTAACAGAAGGATCAACCGGAGACGGAGATTGTCAAAACATCAAACTGAGCCGGAATCAGATCCTCTAGGTTTGTCAAAGCATCTAACAGAATCAGATCCTTTAGGTTTGTCAAAACATTCTAACAGAATCAGATCCTTTAGGTCAAAACATCTAACAGAATCAGATCCTTTAGGTCAAAGCATCTAACAGAATCAGATCCTTTAGGTTGTCAAAACATCTAACAGAATCAGATCCTTTAGGTTTGTTAAAACATCTATCAGAATCAGATCCTTTAGGTCAAAACATCTAACAGAATCAGATCCTTTAGGTTTGTTAAAACATCTATCAGAATCAGATCCTTTAAGGTCAAAACATCTAATAGAATGAGATCCTCTAGGTTTCAAAAATCTAACAGAATCAAATCCTCTATGGTTTTGTCAAAACATATAACAGAATTAGATCCTTTAAGGTTTGTCAAAACATCTAACAGCATTAGATCCTTTAAGGTTTGTCAAAACATCTAACAGCATTAGATCCTTTAAGGTTTGTCAAAACATCTAACAGCATTAGATCCTTTAAGGTTTGTCAAAACATCTAACAGCATTAGATCCTTTAAGGTTTGTCAAAACATCTAACAGCATTAGATCCTTTAAGGTTTGTCAAAACATCTAACAGCATTAGATCCTTTAAGGTTTGTCAAAACATCTAACAGCATTAGATCCTTTAAGGTTTGTCAAAACATCTAACAGCATTAGATCCTTTAAGGTTTGTCAAAACATCTAACAGCATTAGATCCTTTAAGGTTTGTCAAAACATCTAACAGCATTAGATCCTTTAAGGTTTGTCAAAACATCTAACAGCATTAGATCCTTTAAGGTTTGTCAAAACATCTAACAGCATTAGATCCTTTAAGGTTTGTCAAAACATCTAACAGCATTAGATCCTTTAAGGTTTGTCAAAACATCTAACAGAATCAGATCCTCTAGGTTTGTCAAAACATATACTTCTCTAGTCAAACATTACATATCCATAATGCAGGACACACATTGTAGCAGAGATAAGTATTGTGCATACTGTAAAATTATAATGCACTGTCATGATACTGCTATTGTATTACACTTTCAAAAAGTCAATATTTATCACTTATTACCGGTTTGTAAATACATGTAACTCAGACAATAGCATCAGTTTGAATACATGTAATGATTTTATTTACAGAGGAAGAGAAATATCACTTGAAGAATTCGCTGTTCACGGCTTGTAAAACAGGAGATGTCGCGACACTGAGGAATCTTTTAGCGGTGTTCTTAAGGAGTGTACCGACTGTAGAATCTCCAGAGAAGAAACCAGACAATGCAGAAAATGATGATCCAAGTGACAGCTCTTTACAGCATGTACATGATCAAAATGGAAGTAGTGAAATGAGGGAACAATACTCAGTGAGAGATACAGAATCGAATTTAACGGGTCGAGAAAGTGATACACAGAACTTGCATGTACAAAATACTGAAAATTTAAATGACACTGATATATCAAATTCACCTGTCCCACCTGATGTAACTGAAAATTCATCTGAAAATCAGATTCAGAAAGAGCATTTAAAGAAGGCATATGGTAAAACGGTGTGCGGACCAGGAGTAAGCACATCACAGTCATCTGAACTCTTGTCTCCAGTAGATACTAATGACATGCTAAATCAACCTATAGGTGACAATAGACTAACCCTGTTACACATAGCTGCAAAAGAAGGACATAAAAAAGTCATCAGAATTCTTATGGATTGTGGTGCTAACCCAGCCACCAGGTAAAATCACCTACAGGTTAAATATCTTTGTCTGTAATGTTTCAATGTTCACTTAAGGAATGCAAGTTTAAGTAGCACTTAAGCATTTGCAATATCTTTTTAAGTAGTGCCTAAGCATTAGTGATATCTGTTTAAGAAGCACCCCTAAGCATTTGTGATATTTGTTTTAATACATGTAGCATCTTAGCATTAGTGATATATGTTTAAGTAGCACCTAAGCATTAGTGATATCTTTTTAGGTAACACTTGACCATTAGCATCTGTTTAATAAATAGCATCTAACGTTTAGCAATACATGTGTTTGTTTAGGGATAAATTTGGCCAAACTCCATATAACTCTGCCAAAGACCGGGAATCCAGAAATGAATTTCGGAAGTTCATGGGACAGTATCCAGAACGATACGATTATAAAGGGGCTCAGGTGAGTAAGGTTTTCATTGGATCAGGCTTGAATGCTTCCTAAACATTTTGCAGGTTTTGCAAATGAAAGTTGTTCTTTCTGTATATTGCGATGTTTCTTTAGATATCTGTTCATTAAGATATCTGTTTTGTGATATCTGTATAGTGAGATATCTGT